>CABFVX010001813.1:102554-128008 GCA_902151425.1 Timema shepardi | reverse complement strand
CCCCCCTCCCGTAATGGATCAATTTGTGGAGTTGAATTATAAAAAAACCCGCATCAACCAATAGTTTGCAATAGCTTTGTATGTGTCAACTTCAGCCGCATTAAAATAATAAATAATACAAACAATACAATATTAATAGTAATATAAATCTCTAAAAAGTATTAGTGGGGATCTGTGTGTATTCAATTTTTGAGTTGAGGATGAAATATATACTTGAATTCTGGTTGCGACTAGGATCAATATATTTCGCAATATATTTCACAATTTCTTTGAGCTTCTTGAAAAGGTTATTTTTTTGCCTTTTATTGTGTGTCTGATAATGAATGACTCATTGTTTACTCTTCTCTCTGCTTGTTGTTAAATAATGTTGATGGCCATTGGAATGTAAAGTCCAGCAACTGAGTGAATTGGTTGTTGAATAGAGGCTTTGAAGATAAGATAAGGAAAATATAGACATGGCTTCTTTCTATAGGGATATTAGAACACATATAAAGTCCAATTTTTTATAGGAAGAACAGTAGAATTCACCAACCATGATTGAAAGTTAGGTACTAACATTTTACATTATAGAAATATGTTTTTTTTGATTGATTTATTATATATAGTTCATCTAAAAAATTATAATAAGCCTTTTAATACAACCTCCTTATGGATTACTTAGTAATTTGTCTTTATGTTATTAATTAAATGGCCTTATAACATAATACAAATGTAATATTTTCATTTACACCATTGTGGCAACATGAGCTACAATAGTGCAAGGAGTTATAAATTAAATGTATTAAATTTTCATATTACTCTTATTAGAACCGATCATTATAAACCATAGACAAATTATTTGTTTGTAAACCTTATAAAAAAAGGCAAAAAATACTTGTTTCAAATAAAAGTTATTTATTTTTTATAATCCAGCAAATGAACACTATTAGCGTTGGATATTGGTGTCATCAAAACAAACAAAGACTCTCTACCAAGTCGCCAACTTGAAATCTTAATCAAGGCAACCTTTGAAAAAACTCTACTTTGGTTCTTAAATTTAAATAAAGAAGATATAATTAAATCACAAAAAAAAGTTATTTTTTTAACCAACATTTATTTTTAAAACATTTTAAATACTAGCTTCATTTTACATAAGTTGAAAGAGTAAAATATACCGCGTGTTATCCAACCAGATTAAAAGATTACGTTTGTTTTCCTGTTTATATAATTTGTGTTGTATAATGTATTGATTATTAAAAATGATGGACAAAAATTAACTAGATAATATACCGAATAAACATCATCACTTCAATTTATATTGTTCTCCAAATAATTTAGTCTGACCAATTCCTCAATAAAGATCATCGCGAGAAAACAAACGACATTGACTGTTAAAGGTTACACCCACCCTGCAAGTAAACACCCTGAATACTACTGATCTTTTCACAACATAGAGGCAGCAAACACGTGGCTGAGCCGTCAACAGCTCATGTGTCAGTGCCTGCCCATACTTCCAAAACTGGAGCAGTTGGGTAGATGCTGCTGCGTGGAAGTCGACCCCAATGCTCAAGTTTTCCTGAACATAGTGGAATCTTTGACTTCAACATGTTACCCCACACCCCTCCCCCTTTCCTCTACTTGTATGTCTCATTCCAGTCACTATTCATATTTAAGAGTTGACTTTTGGCTACACTACGATCTAGGACACTCCATATTTGAGAGGTGGTAGCCAGTGAGCTGCTATATTGGATTTATATTAAAAATTCCTTTTTGGCTTAAATTTTTTTTTACTCAGTTGTTTTTCTTGATTAATTTTTCTATTTATTTAAATTGTCATACTTGAAGTGAAGCATTTTTAGTCACTTTAGAACAGTTACATGTTTGGCTCAGTTTTTCTAGACTTATTTAGTCTCTATATTTTTATATGTGATCCTGTTTGAAGTAAATATTTCTGGTCTCTTTGAAAAAGTGACATGTTGGCATTCAGCCTTCAAGATTCACAAAGCCTTTATAATTTATTAACGTGTCATGGCAAATATAAAATGTTGTGGCCATTAAGTGACAGAGTAGTTACTATGTTTTTTGACTCAAGTCTTTATACTTTGTTTTGCAATGGTAAATGTAAATGTCAGTTGACTTAATAGAAGTGACAAGTTTAAAACCATCTCTATGGTCTATAGTCCTTATATTTCCTGCCAAATGTTGGAAAGCATTACTTTCAAACAAAATTGTTATATGTATTTTATTACTTTGAACAAACTCTGAGTAAATAATAAATAATGCCCAGGTCTTGTATATTTTCTTTGTTGTTTTTACAAAATAAACTATCTTTATTTCCTTAGTTTCATTTCATCTTTTTACAATGAATTTCCCCTAATTATGTTTAGTTAACCTTTTTTTGTAGACCTGATAGTTTGAGTATTAAACAGGCTTGTTTACAATAATAGCTGCAGTAATGATAAAGTAGTAATATAGCAGAATACTACCTTGATTAAAGGAAAGAGTGAGGGTAAAGGCTAGTGATAAGGTAGTAATATAGCAGAATACACCTTGATTAAAGGAAAGAGTGATGGTAAAGGCTAGTGATAAGGTAGTAATATAGCAGAATACACCTTGATTAAAGGAAAGAGTGAGGGTAAAGGCTAGTGATCAGGTAGTAATGTAGAAAAATACACTTTAATTAAAGTAAAAAGAGAGGGTAATGAGCCTACAGGCTATATTGACATTTAAATGCCAGCTACAACCATTTTAAATGTTAGGCCTAGATTACATTATCATCATCATCATTGTTGTCGTCATCAACTGTTTCCAGCCTGTGGTCAAGTTGGTTTAGTAAAATGCCTCTTTAGCTTCCTCTTTCCTTCCACCATTCTTCCTCTTTTATTTGTTTCTATTATTCTTCTCTCACTTGCACACTAGCTGTTATATGCTCTTCCCATCTTTTTCTCTTGGATATTGAAATCAAATGCCCTAATTAGCCTGAATTTTTAATAAAACAATCTATCTCCCAGACATGGACATGCCTGGCTTTCAGACTTTGGGGGGGACGAGAACACAAAATATTTATTATAAGTGACTTAACACTCACTATTAATATTTGTTTATATACTAAGTATAAACAACGTCTACACTAGCAATATTCTTAAATTCAGTTTCATATTCAATATAAATGTTTCAGATGAACATTACAATTTAAGAAAAATTATTTACCTTAGATTAAAATAACAAATTTATTTTAGTTGTTCAACATTTTATATAACCATAGCCACCTACAATAATATTAGTAATTTTGTATCAAATAAATAATAGAAACTATATTTAGTGTACCAAACTGACAACACAACTCATAAATAAAATACTTATTTTAAATTAGCACAGGCTTCCCCGAACACACACTTTCTTCGTTCCTTAACTACAATAAACGTGTTCATAAGATTATGAATGTTTATCTTGTCCAACATATCTTTATGTGTGTAACAAACAGCCACATGATTAATGCGCCTCTGTGTCATATTGTTCCTCAAGTATGTTTTAAGGTGACGTAATGAACTAAATTATCTTTCCGCCTCACATGACGAACTTGGAACAACGAGCAGTATACGCAACAGAACCTCAACATTACTGAGCATTGCGCTCACTTCAGGAGATAGACCTCGAAATGTGATTAGGGCATCTTCACCACAAGTAGGTGCACTTAAACGAAAAAACAGGTTTTGTTCAATTTCAAAATCTTTCTCGTTAATTTCAGGACACATTTTCAGCACTGGGTTTATTTCTCCTTTTAAAAGACTCCTTTCCAAGTTTCTCATGTGATCAAGTCATTCTTGATTTGATCTTGGCCTTACGAGTTCCAACAGTAGTGTCTATAACGGCAAAATACTCATGGCGAAAGTAGTCCTCAACTGAATTAGAAGTGAATGCTGTAGCAGGACCTGTGTAACGCATTGGTGGTTTCTTCTGTCTTGGTAACAATAATTTTGTTAGCTTCTCCCCAAATTAATAAAAACTCGTCATTTTCTCTGAGTCTTTGTAAACTAGAAGAAACTATTTCTATGGCCTGCATAAGTCCGGAAGTACTCATTTTTCTTCCCTGAAAAGATTTATTCAAAATATCTGAATTATCTATCCTGACTCAAACACTTTGAAAAACCCACTTGCTGACTGTAAGTGATTTGCTTCAACAGACAGTGCTTCAAGTATTTCTCAAATCATTGAATAGTTTTCCAGAATCTCTTCAATCTGAGCATCTCTGTATATCCACCTGGTCGGATAAAGGGGATTAATGCTGGCATTAGATGTCAAAGAACCACGAAAAGCAGCATCTTGGATATGAATAAACTTGGTTTTAGCTGTCAATGATTGTGAAAACAAAACTCCAGGATCATGTGCCCATTGCATTGAATTCCTCACAGTAATTGATATATCATATGCAACCCTTGTGACCAAATTTGTGCAGTGAGCCCCACAGTGAACAAACACAGCTAAAAGTGGCTGTCTATCCTTTATTATAGACTGTACTTCTTTGTTGATCCCACTCATATTTGGAGCACCATCATAGGTTTGTCCAGATAAATTTGAAAGAGGTAGTTGAACTCTGGTCATTATATCAAAAAGAATGGCTGCAATCATTCAGAAACTAAAGAAGAATTTAACTGGGCATTAATCAGGTTTTTCAGCTGTCTATAACTTAAAACTGCTTGCAAATGACTATCTGACTTTTCATGTGAACGAAACTTGTCCAATGCCCTTTTCCAGTTTTTAAATACATTCCTAGAAAACGCCGGATCCATTTTCATAGCGAGATTGTTGTCAGGACATAATTTATGATATCTATTACAATAAAAACAAAGCACTCCATCGATATTGTTTGTAGAGGCATCTATATGCAGCCAAATGAACTCCTTGTACCATGCTGGTTGAAACCGAAGTATTTTTACTTTTAAATTCGGAGTATGAAATTTGGTTGGTATTGTAACTGGCTGGTTTGGTGCTAGATATTTATTATGTTCGCAGTTATTAACTTGTGAGTGATTCAACAAATTTTCTGTTTTATTAAAATTTAAGTTGGCTTAAATGGACCTTTCTTCAGACTCGCCAAAGCAGTATTTTTTAGGAGATTGTGGTTCAGTAGGTGAATCACGTTTTGTTTTGATTAAGAAACGATCCATACTCAAAATAGTTTTCAAATAACGCTGATTTATATCAAGTTCGCTTTTATAGACAAACACATTAGCAAATACAACATATGTAATACATGAACTAATTTATTTACAAAACATTTAACAACACCACACACAACACTATTTATTCTTAGCATTCACAAGATTGCTGCAACTATCAGAAAAAGTTAAGAACTTACAGATAAAATAAAATAATTTACTAATACAATAAGTGTCACCAACCTAAACTATTTTAGCAGCGCTAGTGCTATACAAATGAAGTAAGGTCCACCTATTTAATAAGATCATTTCATTTTAAAATAACTCTAATTTCAATAAAAAAAAGAAACTAGTCAAATAAATCAATAGATACTCTATTGAATTTAAGGGTAATTTCCCTTAATTTTTGGGGAAGACGTCTCCTCTACCAGGCATGTTCATGCTCCCAGACTCTAAATGATTGTACAAGCTGTTAATGTCATCATAACTGTTAGTGAAAATAAAAAAATTCATCTTTTATATATTTTCTGACGTGGCAAGGAAGTGAATCTTGAGACTACTACTAACATTGTTAGGCCGAATGAGACAACTACTTGCATTGCTAAGACCGGTCGAAACAATCACCCACCTTGTGAAAGGCATCGTTATTGGCGTAGGTCCTAGCAACCAGTTCCGGCAGAAATCCTCGAGGCAGCTGCTGCTGTTGTGTATTGAGTAGAAGCCCCAGGAGTGGTGTCTCGTGAGGTGGCTGGTCATCAAACATCACACCTTGTAATATAAGTGCAGAAAACTGCACGCACTGTGCCCGGATGTCAGACAGGATGTCACTCAAAGGTGGAATGCTACTCCGCTACAACACATACACACTTGGATGTTGATGTATAGGAGTGTGTGAAGATGTTATAGGTTTACTCCAAAAATTTCAAATTTGATTTATTTATATTATATACTAATCCTGACCCATACCTTGGGGTGGTTTCTCTCCTCCACAGTGACTCGAGAGTAACAGTTGACAAGGTAGCTCAGACTGAGTGTGTATGCATCCTGGGGCTGCTGCAAAGCTGGCACCAGCTGAGGTTCATGGGGCAGGGTCACAACAGGACTGGCGGGTGTTGGGCTCACTCCTGGACTGTCAAGGTTACCCACCGCCGGGCAAGGAAGTACGGGGGCAATGTCTGTCATTGGATTCTCTCCCCGCTTGAACAGTGCTATCACCTCCATTAGCGCTTGTGATACCAGGTCCTGATACAGAGGGATAAATAGTATGGGTTGCTGATACAAACTGAGACAGTATTACAGGGTCCTGATACATACTGATAAATTAACACAGGGTCCTAATACAGACCGAGACAAGAGTATATCGTCCTGATAAAGACTGATACAAGTGTATAAGATCCTGATACAGATTGATAAATTAAGACAAGGTCCTGATATAGATTGATAAATTAAGACAAGGTCCTGATACAGATTGGTAAATTAAGACAAGGTCCTGATACAGATTGGTAAATTAAGACAAGGTCCTGACACAGATTGGTGAATTAAGACAAGGTCCTGAATAAGACTGATAAATTAAAACAAGGTTCTGATACAGATTGGTAAATTAATACATGGTCTTGATACAGACTGATAAATTAACAGAAGGTCCTGATGCATACTGATAAATTAATAGAAGGTCCTGATGCATACTGATAAATTAATAGAAGGTCCTGATGCATACTGATAAATTAATAGAAGGTCCTGATACATATTGATAAATTAATCCATGGTCCTGATACAGCCTGACAAATTAATACAAGGTCCTGATACAGACTGATAAATTAATATGGGATTTTGAAATAGACTAAGACAAATGTACTAATTACACTAATGGTTTAGGGGTTGGGAAGAATTAGTTAAGAGGAAGTACATCCACATTTGTATTGAAGGGGAGTGGAAAACCACCCTCAGTGCACCCAACCGGGATTGAACCCCGAACTCCCCATTTTTGGCAGTCTAGTCTAACACGAAAGAAGTGTGTTAGACCACGCGGCCCTCAAAGCGAGTTGAATCTAATATTTATTCAGTAGATATGATTAGTTTAATTTTCGATGTAGAGTTTGTGTAATAGTTCTTGAATATTTGTCATGAGCATTGTGGGATTTCGATATAACTTTTTAAATGAAGAGTAAAAGTCCTGGTTAAATCTCACGATGCTAAGTATTCAAGAATTGTTGAGTTTACTTCATGTCAAAAATTAAACTAAACATTATCTACTGAAAAAACATTTTATTTATATTGGCCAAAAAGAATTTTTGTTACGATATCTTAAAAAAACACTGACCTTAACTTACGTTTGCTTATTTCTCCACCTTAATAGGAATATGAGTAAAAACTAATTAAAAAAACCATTACTTGAATGTCAAGACTATAGGCTCCTTCTTCTAGGGCAGCCCTGTAAGCCGCAGCTGTCTCTGGGAGAAAGAACACCCCTTCTGCCCTCTGAAGCCAGGAAACACCCAAAACTCGGATGACACCCGACACCACGTGCTCTTCCGTCACCTCCGTGCTTGAGCTGAACGTCTGAGATAATATGAAATGAGAAACACCACACACATTAAGAATAACAAGGATAAGACACTAAATGCAGTGCATTTCTTCTAAGTTAATTTTAATTATTTTATTCTAATTGGCATTTTCTTGTTTTTCTACTTGACTAAAATTGTTATAGCGTCACAGTCCCGGTAAAGATCCATTTTTTAAATCTTGAACATGATTTAGTCAGTTGTGACATGCTTTGCCAGTCATAGTTTGGTTGCTTTTAATACAAGTAAACTAGTTCACACCAAGTGCTTTGTTATTATCTACATAAGGCATGTTATTACTGCATCATAATAAAATAAAATGTACCTATCCAATTATTATTTGATCATCCATAATATTTTAAGTGTTGTCATTCTGAGTTGACTTTAGAGACATATCTCGTAGTTCAACTGAACAAGCTGATGCAAAGATACCTTTGAAACTTATGTTCTATAATCAAGTGCTTTTAAGGAAGGGTTATAAAAAAAGCCCCTCTTTTAGCTGAAGTTTTTTTACTTTAAAGAACATTTGATCCTGCTAAATGCCTTCAACATCTTGTGATGTTAATGCATGGTAGAGAGGAACCTTGGCCTAGGTCATTTTACAGTATTATTCAAGGAGGATGTGACTTACTCGGTTTCTATCCTTCCTGTCTCCCTCCTCCACCTCCATGTTCTCTATCCCAGAGTCAACGTCAACCTGAGACACAGAGCTTTTCTCATCTACCTCCATCTGTGAGGTGGTGTCTTCAGCACATTGCAAGTCACTCAATGGGGCATCCATTGCTGGTGGACCTGTAATCACATAATTATAAACTAGAGGATCCCTTATAAAAGCACACATACTATCTCATTGGTAGTGTGTTCAAGACCAAAATGACCGATTCAATTTGAATGAATACTTTCTAAAATTTTAATCAATACAAATACTAAGTTTTCACAGCATCAATTTGAGTTGTATAGCTAGTTAGATATATCTCCTGTCTGTCAGAGCCAAATGTCTAGCAGCTCACCGTGTCAATTTATCATTTTTATTATGATTGTAATTGTAACCATGTAATTGATGTAATAAAGGAAATGGCTTTGGTCAGGTGAGCTTGTCCCTCCTTTGACCTTCCTGCTTTCCACTGCCAAAAGGCTATAAAAGGCGAGGGCAGAAAGGACTCTGTATTTAAGAAAAGTTAGCCCATTATTTTGTGGTACATACTACCATGTGTTATGTTGCTACTGTTAACTCAAGTAAAGTGTTCCTAGTGGATTTGTAGTGTCACCTTTCAGGTAAAATCTACACTTTTGTTTGGAACCTCCTTTCAAACAATTTTGGAAATGTTGTTTGGCGCTTGCCATTTTCTTCACTTTATGAATTCATCTAAAAATAAAGTTATTTTTCATTTTAAATACCAAAGTTGAGTAAAAAGACAGTCAAATTTATTTAGAAGTTGTAGTGTGTCAATCATGTAAAATTGACACCTACACAATTAGGCTACGTAAAAATACGAAGTTATAATAATTATATTGGCAGAATCCAAAGAAGAGAATTAGATCTGAAATATTTAGTAAAAATATCCT
This sequence comes from Timema shepardi, assembly GCA_902151425.1. Lineage (NCBI taxonomy): Eukaryota > Metazoa > Arthropoda > Insecta > Phasmatodea > Timematidae > Timema > Timema shepardi. The sequence goes on along the minus strand of CABFVX010001813.1, from coordinate 118,743 downwards.
TCAAAACCTAATGTTAATGATTGGATGGACTCGGATATGATCTACGTGCTCTCAATAGAAAATACTACACGTCATTTTAATAATACAAATCTGCTTAAAAATACTAAGCTTACAATAGTGGAATCCAAAGAATATAATTAAAGCTAATACATTCAGGAATTATATGCTTCAAAACTTACTCACCGTGACTGGATGGGATCGGATAACACCAACATGCCTTCTAGCATAATATTGAACACGAATGGCGACAGAGTGCTTCCTAACACATCTACTTCCTACTCCTTTTGTCGTAGAAAAGAACTAAACCTATGTTAGGTTCGCTCCCACGACTCTGGAACGCCACTGTCGTGGCGGCGTGTCTTTGAACCTCTCCTTTTCCACACCTCGCAAGTTCCTATAATAAGCTGTGCTATCACATCTTTTCTTTATTTCTTTTTGTTCGGTTCTAGTCCAAAAAAGGGTATAAAATAGTTACTCTCAGATTTACAAAATATTCTTCTATCACATCACGTCGTTGAAGAAGGAACTTCTCTCTATGAAGGAATCGGTGGCTATGGAGTATAGGGCATGGTTCTCACTGCCGCGCCACTGAGGAAAACCTTTCTTTACGAAGGAACCGGTGGCCCTGGAGTATTGGGCGTGTTGCTCACTGCTGCGCCTCTGAGGAAAACCTCTCTTCGCGAAAGCACCGGTGGCCATGCAGTATTGGGCGTGGTACTCACCACAGTGCCTCCAAGGAAAGTCTCTCTACATGAAGGGACCGGTGGCAGTGCAGTATTGGACGTGGTACGCACCGCAGCGCCTCTGAGGAAAATCTCTCTTCATGAAAGGAATGGTGACCATGCAGTATTGGGCGTGGTACTCATCGCAACGGCTCCGAGGAAAATCTCTCTTTATGAAGGAACCGGTGGCCATAATGTGTTGGATGTGGTTCCCACCGCCGCACCACCAAGGAATATCTTCTCCGATTTATTAAGTATAGAGGCGACGTCCAACTAACTTATTGTTTAATTAAAAGATTAGAAATTGTTTATTTAATAAGTCCATCAGACTTGTTGTTTATTTCAGACTTAGTAGAGTTGAGGTGACTATTACGATTATTTTGACTTCTTGTTTCAGTCAGAATGACTAGATATTGGTTTTGTATTATTACAACTCTGTTAATGTAGTCACAGCAACTATAGTGTTGCTCAAGTCCCTCTGACTTGTTATATTGGTCCATGCGGCCGTGTTTTTCCTATATCCATATGATATAGCTTCGATATAGGAGCCTTGAGCTCCAGATGTAATGAGGACTTAATCCAAATGGTTGCTATTCTCAGTGAGCACGATATTTCTTTTTTGAGTCCTTAGAATTACACACTTGTTTTTATGGCTACAACCAAGTTGTCTATCCTTTTTTTAGGACCCAGTTGGGTTAGTGTGTTCAATGTATTGAACTATTCTTGTTGCCACGCTTTGCGTGTGGTATTAGCTTGCGTGTGTAAAGCGCAGAACTCCGCTTGTTTCTATATGGGGTCCGAACAGATAATAACTTTTTTTCTCTTTGCCCGCTTTTGGCACCTATTGGCTGAGTATTAGTGTTGTATGAATTATATTAGTATTGTACCCCAGGGAGTGGGTCAGTAAATACATGTACTATTGAATGCTCTGGCTGTACCAATAGGGTATGGACCGGCCATAGTACTATTTTGTGTAGACACCTGTATGTTAGCCATCTACCAATGTAATCAAATAACCTTTCTATTGCAATTCATTATACTATGTATCTTAAAGAATTTTCTTTTGTCCCAATCAAGCAATCTAGTTTAAATTATAAATGTGTTAACAGTATATGTATATAATTTTCAGTTAACATTTGTTTATAATTATCACATCGTTTTTCTTTTAGAATCAACTGACTGTAGCCTGGCATCAGTCCAGCTGTTTTGTAATAGAACGTTGCTTTGCAAGCCTACTGCATTTGATCTTGCCCATGTTGCGACAAGACAGTATTATTCTGGAACCTCTATCTTATGTTTTTGTATATATATTGTAATCAATCATATCTTTTATTTTTCTGTTATAATGAATCTATTTTTGTTATTCTAATCATCTTATTTATCTGGTTTAAATAATCCCCTTGTACACCCTGAGTAGTTGGTGGAAACCCTACAAAGTTTAGTCATTCATGCAAGTTAACAAATCCAAATTATGTTGGATATTTTGTGTATTGAAAGTGTAAAGTGAAAAGACAGTCAGATCTGTTTAAAAATTATCCATGTAAGTCAATATCACAATGCCAAGTTTTATTGGATACTTTGTGTAAGTAAAACTATAATACTCATCCCTCGCCATCATTGATAATTTATTTGAGTTAATCAACAGAAGTTTGATGTCAAAAACTATCACCAATGGCTATTTAAAGTCTGGTGTGCCCTCGATTTTTGGAATTGTTAACAGAACAGTTGTAAACCAAACAAAGAGGTGGGAAAGCAAAAATTATTGGATGGATGGATGGAACCGTTAAGATTCAAATATTATGTTTATTCTGATATTATCTATGGACTTTTCAAAACACGCTAATTGAGAACTGTGAATAAGCTAACAAAGTATAATGTCAAATGTTTGAATCAAAACAGTTAGTGGTAATAAAGCGGTTTCACAGCTACCAGCTGGAAACAAAGCACTCAGTAGTTCAATATATAGTAAAGGTGAAGAAACCATAAGGGTGTTGCAATAATGTCAAAGATAATGGGTACCTTAACTATAAAATTACTTGGAGTAAGGCAAGGTTGGTTTTTCCGCCCCAAAATAACAGCAAGCTATATTGAGTTTAAATGCTCGGTTAATGGAAAAGGAGGCTAGTTTAACTTAAATGGAAGAACATTTAACACCTTGTTGATGAAAACAAAAGTATAGAAATTGCTGGAAATAACCTAATAGCACCAGTTTTAACAAAGCTAAAGTAAAGTGTTACAACTGCCACTGTAAAGGCCTATCCCTATACTCCCGATTGTCACATGTTAAAGAAGCCAAACAAAAATTGCACTGATGAAACTAAAACTGAAAAGAAATCTTCAAACAATAAGATTTGTTTTTTTTCACATTCAACACCTTTGAGAACAAAAACTTTTATCAGGGATTGCTATGCTTGGATATTGAATAGCAGAGCTTCTTCACATATGATGGGAGACCAAGAATATTTTTCTACAGTGGGGCAGTTGGACGATACATCGTCTGTAGTGCTAGGTACTGACGTCAGGCTAATGAAAGAGGTAGTATCAAAATGAAAAACTTGATCTCGGGTGGTTGATTCAACTCCATAATTGAAAATGTACTGTCTGTGCCTGAACTTTAAAGAAAATTGATTTCCGAAGATGTCCTCGCCAAAAAAAAAGGGGGCTTGAATGCAATCAAAGAAGGGATAAAAATTAGGGTTTATCATAACAACAAGATAATAGCAGAAGAACTGAGGGGTTCAAACAACTTGTATTAAATATATTTTTTAGTAAAGTTTCCGCTCCTTGAATCAAATTTTATTTAATATGAATCTAATCTTAGACTTTGGCATGAACGACTAGGTAGGGCCGAATTTTGGTGCTTGTAACCTAGGCATTTTTATTACAAAGTTTGCTTGAAAAGGGATAAAACTTTGTCCAACTGTAACCTTTTGACTGGGAATCATGTAAATTAAAATTACTCAAGTTTCAACTATTTTATATGATGAACCATCTCCATTGACAGAATGATTACTACATCTGTACTTTTACTTTTTCTCCAGATTTTGTATCTACATGGAATTGATACACCTAGACACAATCCCGCACATTTTATGGGTTGTTATAGTGGATTTACATGTTGGCTGAAAAACAAATGCAGAAAAGAAACATGGTCACATGACGAGCTCTAAACCAAACACAAGATTTCAGCCTTATTGGCGCGAGCTGTTCTGCTAGAGTTCAACTCCTCTCTACTTGGTCCACTCTGCCCGAGATCTATGACAAGGTAGAACTAATCAAATCTTAAAAACAGCCATCTCAAATCAGTGTGCATGCACATTTGAAAGTCCACAGATTAAAAATCTAGAAGCAAGCAGACAGCTTCGTTGACTTTTGTGAGGAGATTTGAAATAACCTGTTAATGTAATGTGTGTGTATCTATGTATTGGATTGTGCCACAGCATTGCATTATCATGTGAAAACATCCATCATGACAATAATCTAAAATATATGTATGCACTAAAAAATAAAATATGATGATAGTAGGCTGTTTAAAGTTTACTTTGCAATGCATCATGGGTAAACATACATCGTGTGAATCGATGGGCCACTCAAGCATCTCTCTATTTTAAACTAACATAATATGAATCAAGCTTTAGTCACTAAATGACAAAGAGAGTGAAGCATGTATTTCTTGGATCAAAAGTGCTGTGGATGTATATGTATAGAGTGGTAGTAAAATAGTGAATAAGTATGTTATATTTTAAGACCTTTTAAATAACACTGGTAAGCTACATTTTCATATTTTAGTTTTACACTTTATTGTGTTGACTGAGAATGATTTAGCCTAAAATGTTGTATGGATATACTTAAAATAACAAAATTGGTTATGTCCAAATAAAAAATAAATTTTTATTTGATATTCTAGAATTGCTTTACACATTTTTTGTAGCTTGACGTTACGATGCTATAAGATCATTGAAAATAAATTACAATGATGAAATACATGCAGAATATAAAAAAAGAAACTTACAATTGTTAATGAAGCAAAGGCTTCATGGTAAAAGGATATTTGAATAGATTTTAAATGATATTCATGACATTCCTTTAGGAAAATATTCTGAATAATATTGAGAATAAATAAAGCACTCCACGAAAATGAGTTGTGTGCACTTGAGAAATTATACTATTCTCTTCTGGATTTTGATTTATCTCCAAGACCAAAAAGAATATTGAGATTTTGGAAAATAGCAAAATAACTTAACTAAAATTTCTGATTACAGATAATTTAAAAAAGGTGAACAAGGTAAAGAAAGGGACAATATAAAGAAACACCAGAGGAATTGGTAAGTTACTCGCAATTAAGTATAAAAGATGCATTTAAGATTCAATTTGTTTATCATATTGCAGACGCATTAGTAACAAAAATTACAAACAGACATACATCACATTGCATGATACCTTTAGTTTCCTTGAACACAAATCTTTATCAAAAAATAAAGTTCAACCCAAAGCCAAAAAGTTAGTCAACATGTATTTGTCAGACGTAGTAGACTTTGTTGATGAGTTTGTGATGTTTTCTGCTTAGAACAGAAATGATAAAATTCCAAATAAAAGATAAACTTTTTACAAGTTTCCCAAATGTGCATATTGATTTGAGGACTTATCTTTTGATGATTGGATCAAATTCAGAAAAAATATAATTTTCTAAACGTAAGTAAATCAAGAACTTTTACTTTATATCCATTACTGTTTCCAGCCTGTGGTCTGAGTCAGTTTTTTATTCAAGCTATATAATATTAGCTTGCTAGGGCTGTCTGTCGTAGCTTAATATGCCCCATAATGTAACTTAAGACTAGGACAGAAACAACATCCAGTTCCCAGCTGTTAATTCATCACTCTGAAAGCGTAAACCCACATTTCAACAAAAATAAATTTTCGGCTATGTCGGGAATCGAACCCGAGCCCTTAGCTCTCAGTAGAGAGACAAGCTACCGACTGAGATAAGGTGTTGGATTAAATTAAGAACTGTATGTGATTAACTATGAACCAAGATCACCTTTCAGCTTGTGCAATGAAAAAGATAATATGTAATATGAATTTTAAGGATTTTATCAAAGACTTCACTGCAACGAGAAGTAAATAAAATAAACTTTATATAAGGAAATGTTATAAGTAGCCTAGATTATGGATTTCTTTGGTATAATTTTTAATAGAATATTTTTTCTGACTAAAAATCTTTTTTGCTTATTTTTCAAAGATTTTCTAAATTATTTTTAGAAAATCCTACCTTGATAGGCCCTAAAAATTCATAAACCCTAAGCACTATGCTTACAGTGTATAATGGGAGATCCAGCCCTGCGCATAGGCCATCTGTATGTGAGAATTAATAATGAAATGACATCTAAAGAATTAACATCTGAGTTAAATATAAAAGGGAGTGAAGAATCATTTTGTGAACCATGGGTCTTAGGCAAACAACACAAACTTGAGTTTCCAATGTCAACATATTAAGCTATTTAGGTTGGTGAACACATTTTTAGTGACTTTTGTGGTCCGATGTCTGAGCCATCAATTATTGAAAGTGCCAGGCACTTTGTGTCATTAAAAGATGTCTGTTCTGATAACAGGTTTGTTTTCTTTCTGATACACAAATTTGACACTTCTAATATTTTTTAAAGTTATTTTAATATATAAAAACACATATAATTGCAGCATGGAAATATTACATACTGACAATGGAGGGGAGCAGGTAACTGAAAAGTTGCATAGCTTAGCTCATATTAGTGGAATCTAAATCTAAAAGACAGCCCTCTATAGTCCGGAGCAAACTTCTCGTCAAGAATGTGACATGAAGAACATTATGGAGATGGAACGGTGCATGCTCCACGGAAGAGGCCTTCCTACATTTATATGGGCTGAAGCAGTGAATACATCTATGTACACCCTGAATTTGATAGGTACATCAAATACACCCAACTCAACCCCATAAAAAAAATGCTTGGATATGGTCCATGGCTTCTGCCACACTCAGGATAGGCCTTTCCTGAACTACTGAAGAATTGTCCTCTTCATCACCAGATGCTCTATCCTTGGCCTGGATGTTAGTGTTGAGAACTTCGGCGACGATGTCCACATCAGTAGCTTCACCCACACTGATGAAGTCAACATAAGAGATAGCAGGATCAGGAGTAACTTCCTCCCAGTTGTCAATAACTGGCACAGTTTCAGCCACAGTTTCTCCATCATTTTCTTTCTTGATAATCTCATCTTTTTTAAAACAGTTCTTTATGGTCTCAACTTTCACTTGGTCCCACGCTTGCAACACATTCTTGAGCCTTGAAGAACATAAAGATAAGTTTTCTGAGTAGACAAATCTCCAGCAAGAGTTTTTTTACTAACAATCACCCGTAGGAATGTTTTAGGTTCTTAGTTATTCCTTGGTCCATAGGTTGAATAAACTATGTCATATTTGGCGGAAAAAAAACCTTTACATTTTCCAAAAAGAATCTTATGAGCAGTACAATTGTCAATGAATAAAAGAATTGTCCGATTTTGTTTGCCAAAGGGTTTGTCGATTTTTAAAAACCATTTTTCAACCAGATTATCTGTCATCCATGCTTTCCTATTTGACTCGTATTCCACTGGCTTCGATTTTACATTTTTGAAGCAACGTGGGTTAATCGATTTTCCAATCATTAACAACAGCAGCTTTTCAGAAACATTCATATTTGCTTCAACTAACAGTGTTGTTTGATCTCTACTAAGTTTTCCCCCACTGCACCGTTCACCTTTAAATGCAAAAGTTTTGTCAGGAGTACAATTGTAAAAAAGTCCCGTCTCATTGATATTAAAAATGTTTTTCGGTTCTATGTCTTGGATAATTTCTTTCAAGTCTTCCTTCCAATTATCGACTAAATGCACATCAACAGCACCACTTTCCCCACATATAGCTTTGAAGGAAATTCCATTTCGTTGTTTGAATCCTGTTTTTACTAATTCAGATGCGAAATGTTCAACCTTTGCTCTTCAAAATTTTTTGTCTGTTTTTCAGAAATGTTGAAACTTTTTTAGGGGGGATTCCGAAGGCCTTTGCATTATATGATTTTTTATAGGACTGTGGCTTGGACAGCGACATCACGATACACACACACACACACACACACACACACACACACACACACAAACACTACTGTACAGTATGTACTAAACAAAAACTAAACAACAAAACAAACTCGCATGTCACAAGAATATCATTATTACCGAATCACTAAGAACAACGCACATAACTGCCCAAGAGGTTAGACCTTGACTAAAAAAGTATAGAACTGTGCGTGTAAACAAAGACATATGGGTAAGCAGGGGAGGGGAGTGAAGAAGGGTAATGAATACATTCCAACTTCGCCCCCCCTCCCTGTTTTCAAAAATAGAACATGGCGCCGCAACTAGAAATACGAAAACAATACTGCACAATACATTACTACTTAAGAAAAGTTCGAATTAACCAAAACATAATTCAAATAACCCACAATTTTGTAACATTGTTTTAATACAAAATTCACAGGACCAGGCGAAAAAATCAAATTAAAGACGCCCGATTTTGAATTATGGAAGTTCGAATTAGTCAGGTTCCACTGTATATCAAAGCCTACATGTAAACACTCTATGTACAACACCATAAATTAGATTCAAAATCTAATAACATGATATTGGTGGTTATTATGGAAGTTTCACTAATTACAGGTTGCTGGACCCTGTAACTAAAAAAAAAATGGTGTCAAGAAATGTTAGTCTTAATGAGAGCCACCAGAGATAGTAATGACACTTCCACTCAAATTTTCAATTACCATGAAAATTTATTTTATTGGGAGTGAATGAGATTTGAAGGAGATTGCTGCAGCTGAAGACAAAGAACCATTGCTGATTCCTGAAATATAAGAACCTCCATGTACAGATGATCAACCATATAAACTACAATCTAGAGATGATATTCACCCTGCTAAAAGACTCATCAAGGAATGTTATTTTGTTGAAACTACGGCTCTCTATATGAGGTGAATGTACCATCTGCTCTTCAAGAGTCTATAAGATGCTGTATAACGGGAAGAAGCTATAGAAGAAGATGCAAAAATTCAAACTTGATTCATAATTTCTAAACCAATAAAGAGAAAAACTATGGTAATCATATGTGATTTTAAAGTAAAGCAAGCACCGGATGGAAAATAGCATGCTCCAAGGCAAGGCTTTGTGCCAAAGGCTATTCTCAAAAAGAAGTCGATTACTGTACAATGAAACCTTTTCTCCTAATCCAAATTATGGTATGACAAAAAATGTGTATTATTTGAAAAATCTGCAAAACATGATTGGAAAGTGGTTCAATTTGATGTGAAAACAGCTTTTCTACAGGTTAAATTGGAGGAAGAAATATTCATTGAAACTCCTGAATGCTTAATTGTTGAACCAGTAAAGGTGTGTAAACTAAATAAATTGCTGATGGACTAAAGCAGACTAAAGCAGAGTCCACAATGCTGGAACCAAACATTCCACAAGTTTCTAAAAACCCAATGGATCCGATCAAACTGATGCTGGCAGCTGTATATATATTGTGGCGTCAAGGGGCAAAACTTCTCTTTGCACTTTATGTAGATGATAAACTTATATTTATTGAAGTCAAACACTCTGAAGTTTGTGTCAAAAAAAATAATAATTAAAAGACAAATATGAAATAACTACTTTTAAGATAAAGAGCTTCCAATGATTTTCTTCATTTGTTGGCTTGGAAATAAGACAGAAAATTCAATGTTTATTCATCAGATAAATTGGGTAAACAAAATAACTAAGCGTTGCAAACTTGAGGATACCAACTCTGTGGCCATACCAACATATTCATCAAGCAGCTTGAGTCGTTAACCAATGAGTAACAATCAGTTGTGTTGCCACTCAGAGAAGCAGTTGGATCTATGATATTTTCCACTATTGTAGTTCGATCCGATATAATTTTTACAGTTAACACTGTCAGCAAATATCTTAACAACCACAGTAAAGATCACAGGAGCTCAGTTAAAAAGATCCAGTCTTGATTTGGCCATGTTTTTCAGACTTTATCTATGTAAAAGTTCTCTTTTACGCAAAAAAAAGTCTCGTACATATGACTCCCAATTGTAGCAGATTGAAGAAGTCATTTTTTACCTAACATGTGTCTTAAACCATAGAAATAAGAAAATAAATAAAAAACCTGATATGTTTAGTGTGGAAAGAACAACTTTAAAACCCAACAGGGACGTGGTTAATGCGCTTAAAATTTAGACAATGTGCCCACTGATGCAAGAAATAACTTTATTTTTGTTACTGTGTCTCACTATCATTTCGAGTTGTACACAGTATTCACCCCAAGGCTTTTGAACTGGCTTGCTGCCTAGAAGATTTTACTGACTACCTGGCTAAAATCAATGTTTGTGTACAAATCATCAAATATTGCAGCTTAATACACAGCCTCCACCGCGGGGGCTCTAGAAGAGTGTGGCCAGGGGGAATGTGGCCAGGGGGCATGAGCCCCTCTATTTTTATAGTGGTAGAGTCGAGACTATCTTAAGCTAGTCCAATATTTCTCATGTATATTCAAAACCCTTGTAGTATAGCCTGTCACCATCAGATACAAAATGGTAGTCGAAGAGGGTCAGAAGTGGGTTCTATCTTCCCCTTTCACTCCCTAAGAGTTTATTTTGAAAGACTTTACAGAACTTTACATTGTAAGCTACAGAGGGCAGGTAAGCTATATTTTAATTCTATTATGTTTAGTAAATCACATGCTAAAACAATCTCTAAGTTCTAAGAAAATGCAGGCTAATTTTACAAGAAAAGTATTGAAGTTCTTATGTGTATGGTTGTAAGACTGGTGACTCCAATAAAATATGATAAAAATTGGCAATGCTGAATGGATGACTTTCTCAGAATTTATATGACTTTTTCTTTCCTATCAAATGATCTTTAATGGAGAAAGGAAAGGATGTGAGGGTGAATATCATGTCATGGATTTGTATCAAATACACAAATTATAAAGATATGTTTCACTTTTATTCAAACATGTTTAGTTTTAAATTTTTGATTTGATGGTTAACAAAGTTATTAATACTACATAAATATATTCATGCATAGTCATATGATCTCGTCTTTGTTATCTCGTATGAGTGGTGGTGGAACTGGGATTGAAGGAGGCAGGGAGTAAAGGAGGGTCATTTCTCCAGTCGGGAAAATAATGCCCCCAACCTCTGTAATAAAGTTGTCCCCCTTTAGATTTATTTCATTCCTTCTTATCTTAAATGAGATTGAGCTGCAAGATGGCATTGCATCAAAATAGATTTTAAAAAACAACTATCACTGTATAAAGTTTAGAACTTCTATCCTTATTTTAAAACTATAAAAAGGTGTTGGTAGTTAAATAGAATAACAGTTTCCCAAGGTATTTAGTTTGACCAACAGCAAAAAAAAAAATATATATATATATATATATATATATAGAGAGAGAGAGAGAGAGTTTTAAAACTATAACAAAAACTCACCTAAATCAGGCAAAAACATAGTTGGTGTATATTCCCTCGATTACAACCGTGAACCACCTCGCAATGGTGCCAAGAGATATTTAAGCACATATTTGTAATTCAGGCCAGTATGATAAATAGTATGTTTAGAATGAAAACTATCCCAACCTAACTTAACCTAAGCTTTCATGTGTTGATTAAATAAAAATTTGATAAAGTTGTAACCAGAAGGATATGTTTTGTTAGGTTGGGATAGTTAAAAAAATTTAAATTGTTAACTATTGCTTATAAAATTATGTTTGGTGTCTTCTTGTAACAATTATATTCAGTTAATATTTACATTCTTATAAGATTTAGGTGAATTTTGCTTTAATTTTATTGCTATACATAATTTTTTAACAATATTAATTTTGGTATTAGGGATTGGAAACTTGCTATTCTTGTTGTGTGTATTGATGATAAAAATAGTTTAGTTGAAAAGTATGACAAAGAAAAAGTGTTGAAAATTCCAACTGTTTTGCACATTCCTATTCCTGAATAAATAAATAAATAATCTAGAGCCAAAATTAGAGACAAGTAGATGAGTAGAATCAGAAAGTTGACTAACATCCAAAAAATACCAGGTGCAATATTAGTGCTTGAAAGAATAATTTTGATAATTTTGTTGACCTGTTTGTGCTGGTATTTTCTTGTTACCCTGGTTGATCTGCTGAATATCTAGCCCGGTTTGAGGGATGTACTATCAATCTTAGTTTATTTAGCAACTATGTGTTGATATATTGACAAGAATTTGCAAGCATTGGACTGACCTGTCTCTATGTTCACATGTGAGGGCCCCGGCGTGGATGGGGAGATCGGGACCATGGCGATGCTGGGTGAGGGTAGGGACTCCTGGCCAATTACAGTGGGGGACACATTCATGTCCAGGGCTGCCAATCTGGCCAAGCGTCGACGACGTATCTTTAACACCAAACATACCAATAATTTACAAAATAAAATCTATAAAATGGTTATTTTTCAATTTAAAATAAAAATATTAGATCATCATATTTTTTTAAACATTTAGGATATGGTTTGAAACAAAAGAAACATTCACAATACAACGGCAATCAAATGGACCAATCTAACTCTCATACAGTAGTAGAATACAAACGTATATTAAACAATAATGTCAGTTTTTTTTTATCAGAACAGTAGGCCTATTGAATAATTTGCTTTGTAGTGGCCTATACGTAGGTTAGAAACTAAAATGTGACTTAAGAATATGTTTTTATATAATTAAACCTTTCATGGTCAAATAAACTAATTGTATTTTGGTGTACCTGCAAAACCCATTCAAAAATAATATATTAATAAGTGTATAACAGCTTAATAGAATTAGTTTTAAATTCTATTTGTTTAGCTCCACACCAAGCTGAAACAAATAATGCGTTTCCCTACCTCCTCCTGACTCAGTTCACTCATTTTACGAAAGGAAAGGATTTAATTATTTTGAATTTTATTTTTAATATGATTATTGAGAGTTTTGAAATGAAAATTACTAGAGTATAAATGTATAAAACAAATGGCCTTCTTTACACAAGTATACGTCAAGTCACTCTTGTTCTGTTTGGCGACAGTCTTCCGTGACGTCACAAAAACCAGCTGTTTAAAGTACATGTAACTGCCAACAGATAGTGCTAGTGCTATTGCTAAATAAAATTATAATAATGATCCACTTATAATTCCTGCTTGACTGACATTTATCTTTTACCTATTGGCAAACGTGCTCTTGATTTGTTGTGTTTTCTTAAAAAGAGGTATATGAGGGGCTGTGGCTTAAATAAAAAAACTTTGATCATATGATTATTTCTCACCTTTCAATTTTAAAATATAGATAAGATATCTAAGAGTTGATAATTATTTGGGAACCGATTTTATTTATTGTTGATTTAACATTTTAACCACACAACTGTTTCATTATGTCAACTGGTAATATCGTGCAATTTTCTTCTTTGGGTAAGTTTCATTTTTAGATTTGTTATTGGTAAGCTATTTTGAAAGTGAAATTTAATAATCATACAATTTATCTCTGTGAATAATTTTATGGTTACTTTCTGGATAAGTCACACAGTTCTTCATAAAGGCTGCACTGATTCTCATAATATTCAGATTGTCAAAAATTAGTAACTGGCCTAGGGCTATGTGGTTTGCTCTTATGATTGTTCTGGGATCTTTCAGTTCTATTCTTACACAATACACATGGCCAGAATGAAATTTAAGAGAAGAGGTAAACTAATGGGGATAGAAGACATCATATAAAGAATTTATATATTTTTAAACTTAAATATCAATATTTTATTATGATTTGTAAATACTTAATAAAATTGAATCATTGATATTAAACAAAATAAAAATGCACTCAAGTCACATGATATGTCAGTCGTATTGTTTAAAAAGGACTGAAATGCGCTGATCTTAGACTTGGCATGAATGCCCCTCATTTTTTCGTTTTTCTTAACAAACCCAACTCTTGCAATTTAATAACACTTGGGTGACCTGGTGGTCTAGGGGTAAGGTGTCAGACTTCTATGCTGGCGGCCGGGGTTCAATCCCCGGTCCCGGCAAATATTTATCTGATTACCAAACCCTTCCTTCACCTCTGACAAGACATCTTGTGAATGTGGGGAATGCCAGGTCTCCACCGTGGTTCGGATTCCACGTTAAACTGTAGGTCCTTCATTTCATCTCACAATCACCCTACCATTACACATTAGCGTGAGTATAACCCGAATGGGTAGTAAGACGCGGTGCTAATAATAATAATAATAATAATAACACTTAGGCCTATTCTTTTATATTCTTTAAAAAACATCTTGAACATTTTTTAATAAAATTAAACAAAGTTAACTTTCACACAATCTAAACTTTACAAAATGATATCTAGGATACTTTTTTTATACAAGAATTTATTTATAGATATATTGTTATTGTATACTTAACTGGCTAACTTAATCTAACCTTTCATATGCAAATAAATTAAATTTATCTTAATATTGACAAAATAAACTATTTAAAAGCTAAAATAAAATAAAATTAGCCATCATATTTGACTTAGCTTGTTCGTAAATATTTACCCTCCTATGTGATTTTAGTGAGTTTCAACTGATGACTAAGGGCCAGTTTCATAGTCAGACTTAGCACGCCTCAAGTGCGAGTCGATACTAAATACAGGAAGATACCTACCTTGACCAAAATGGAATGGGCCAGTTTCGCATATGAAACTAGCCCATTCCATTCAAGTTCAGGTAGGTGACGTCGTGTATTTAGTATAGTGCTGCACTTGAGGCGTGCTAAGTCTGACTATGAAACTGGCCCTAAGCAACATTTTTGTAATTTTACACATATTATGTTATTAGATTTGCCATCTTAAGTGTGCAATAATAATAAAATATGATGTGTTGTAGTGAAATTTTTATTTACTTACAGTTTGATTTTCATAAGAATTAGGAAGTTCGTTATTCAAAAACTGGAAACTCATCTTGTCATTAGCATCTTTCCATAATGGCGGCAATAAAAATATTATAATCATATTTATATTCTTAGTCCACTTATTTAATAATATAAGAATACATTATACAGTAGGTAAGCTAGTCAATAAGAAAGTATTAACAATCTTTTGATAAATCTTTAGATGAAATATATATATTAATAAATAAAATTAAAATGTTCTAGAATGCCAAATTTTAGTGACTTTCAATCATTGATGGTTGAAAGTGGGCTTCTTATAAAAATCAAGGTATATAATAAAGCGTAGGCTATAGCAGAATCTATGAATATAAAATGCATTTTTTATCTAGTATCCATGGAATATTTTTATGGTAGGCCTAATTTACTCTTAACTGGGCCTATTTAAATTATGTAAGGTCTGGAAATTATATGATACAGTATTTTTGTAGGGGTCACAACAAGTCACTTTTTTTTTAAATTGAATCAATAAAAGTTTATCAAGGCCGTGTCTGAATAGTCCGTCTAAGGGCCCTTGGAAACCATGCACACCTTAAAGTTGCAATGGTGTCGGCTTAAAGACTGTGTAGCACTGGACTTATAAAGGAGACGTTAGAAAACAAAACAATAGAAGAAACTTACTGCATTCACCTGTCGACGGGACCTGCGTGGAACAACGGCTCAAGTCCTCCGGACGAACCTTCACTGTCCCGGGCAAGCAAGAAACTAAAGCGCGTAATGGCTGGCAAACTTAGCGACGCCTGGGCTTGGCTGGGCATGCGCAGTTACGAGTCTCCGTTACTAGAATCTTCCCGATGCTGCCATATTGTTCCATTTTAATCCAGAATATATCCTACCCCCTTCTCCTTTCGTCCTCTACTGAGTTGTGTATATATTCTACTCTCTGTATCGATATCGTCACAATTGGTCCTGTATCTTAGCAGGATTAACATAAGCTCCGGCTTTCTCCGTCTAAAAAAATGTAAGACCAAAATTCTGTTTCGGCTTATGGAACTTTTATATCTTAAATTATTTTTCTAAATTCTCTTTTTGGCCACACTTTTAAAATTCTTAAAATTACGTCATATGGTTAGGAGCATTTCCTTACTCGTTGGTATTACTAGGGCTTTTCGCCTTTTTAAAAATAATGTTATTTATATTACGATAGGTTTGATAAGTTTGTGTCATAATGTATTTAGCAATTGTTAATAACTTTCACGAATACCCTTTTGTAGGGTCTTGACGTGAATTTATTACTTTTTTTTGTCTGAGAATAAACTTTTATCTGAAACAACCCTTTGGCACCATTTCTCATGGCTAACGATTAGATATTTGAATTTTGTTTGTAATATGTTAAATCTTAAGGAGTATCTTTTATTGGCTAAGTTGAGATGATTTATTGTCATTTACAAAGCTCCTTTTATTGTTAGCAAACCTTTTATAGTAAATATTTGATACAAAAAA
>CABFVX010001813.1:89948-101796 GCA_902151425.1 Timema shepardi | reverse complement strand
TATCAAATATTTACTATAAAAGGTTTGCTAACAATAAAAGGAGCTTTGTAAATGACAATAAATCATCTCAACTTAGCCAATAAAAGATACTCCTTAAGATTTAACATATTACAAACAAAATTCAAATATCTAATCGTTAGCCATGAGAAATGGCGCCAAAGGGTTGTTTCAGATAAAAGTTTATTCTCAGACAAAAAAAAGTAATAAATTCACGTCAAGACCCTACAAAAGGGTATTCGTGAAAGTTATTAACAATTGCTAAATACATTATGACACAAACTTATCAAACCTATCGTAATATAAATAACATTATTTTTAAAAAGGCGAAAAGCCCTAGTAATACCAACGAGTAAGGAAATGCTCCTAACCATATGACGTAATTTTAAGAATTTTAAAAGTGTGGCCAAAAAGAGAATTTAGAAAAATAATTTAAGATATAAAAGTTCCATAAGCCGAAACAGAATTTTGGTCTTACATTTTTTTAGACGGAGAAAGCCGGAGCTTATGTTAATCCTGCTAAGATACAGGCCCAATTGTGACGATATCGATACAGAGAGTAGAATATATACACAACTCAGTAGAGGACGAAAGGAGAAGGGGGTAGGATATATTCTGGATTAAAATGGAACAATATGGCAGCATCGGGAAGATTCTCGTAACGGAGACTCGTAACTGCGCATGCCCAGCAAGCCCAGGCGTCGCTAAGTTTGCCAGCCATTACGCGCTTTAGTTTCTTGCTAGCCCGGGACAGTGAAGGTTCGTCCGGAGGACTTGAGCCGTTGTTCCACGCAGAGTTCGTCCGGAGGACTTAAGCCGTTGTTCCACGCAGGCCCCGTTGGCAGGTGAATGCAGTAAGTTTCTTCTATTGTTTTGTTTTCTAACGTCTCCTTTATAAGTCCAATGCTACAAATCGAAGTGATTTTTAATGGTGTCTGAATTCTCTTAAAGTGTGTACATTTGCAACACTTATTGCACACTTTCCTAATGGGCACATACAACTTGCCCTTTATCGCGCACTTTAGTTAAACTAGTTTTTTATATTGATTGAAAGTATTACATATTTGGTGAAAATGGGATAAATCAATTACATAATGTTAAATAAAACTGGTATGGTTT
Source organism: Timema shepardi (assembly GCA_902151425.1). Taxonomy (NCBI): domain Eukaryota; kingdom Metazoa; phylum Arthropoda; class Insecta; order Phasmatodea; family Timematidae; genus Timema; species Timema shepardi. The sequence goes on along the minus strand of CABFVX010001813.1, from coordinate 100,680 downwards.
GTTATTTGTTTATATACATGATGTTAAACAATTAAATTTCTCTTTCTAGTGTGAAAAACCTCTCTCAAAAGGAAATTTATTTACGAGTTAAAAGATCTACACTAAAATTTGTTTGATATTAATATTTTGATATAAGTAAATTAACTAAGGCAATATATATATATATATGTATATAATATTAGTATATATTTAACAATTTCTCTACATATGCAAACATGTTTGACATGCTCACTGGTATCCCTGTGTACATCGCACTCCTTTTGGTGTGTTATGTAAATTCTTTGTTTATTCAGCAGTCAATCATCCTGGCAAAATGTTTCAAAACAAGTGATGAACATTTAAATTAAGTAATTTATTTTGAAATCTCTATAGGCCTATGTATTTATCTCTTCCTGAGTAGGAACTGTATACAGTGTTCTTTTGTTCATTAATAAGGGTGAAGAAAATGTATAACATTTTTAAAACCATATATTTATTTCAAACTTGAGAAATATTTTGATACCCGCTTTGGCGGCCACATGGTCTAAAGTGTTACTTTTGTTGTAGACTAGACTGCTAGTGAGGGGAAGATTAAGGTTTGAATCTTGGTTATATGTATTGAGGGGTGGTTTTTCCCAAATTGTTCTTCACTATCCTTCCATAACTTTTCTAATTTCTAAAACTATTAGTGTAATCAATACATAAGTGTATAACCTTAACAGCTAATAAAACACTTGTTAAAAACTATTTGATAATATTATTTGTTATTGTATTTACAAATTAGCAAATTTCATTTTTCATATAAAAAGGGATTTTATAGATTTCACATAATTAAAGTTTGTAGGATTTTTTATTATGTTTTATTATTATTGTTCAAAATAAATTTTAATTTATCGTCGTCTTCATGTCTTGTTCGAGACCTCTTTTAAGGCACAATGCCTAAATCCGTTTGAGTAACTAGCTTTGGTAGCTTTGTCAGTTCACTCAAAACTCAGTCAGGTTGATGTTTACTAGTCCTAACCTTATGCAAAATTTAGTGTAGTACAAGGGATTTTAATTCTCCGTAAATGTGGTCCCAGGTGTTAATAACTTTTAGTTTGTGTTAATTAAGAGTCTTTTGTACAAACAATAATATACTCAGACATCAGAATGGTGACAACAATACTAGTAAGAAATTTTCTTTTATCTTTATGTTGGTAATGTTTTAACAATAAATAAGGCAATAATAACAAAACATTTATCTATGTGTGGCCTTCTATATGATATATCAAAAAACAATTTTTTTTTACTTTCTCAAATGGGAATTTTAGGGGCACTTTTAAACAGGGAGTTGAATTGGAACCAGAACTGATAACCAAAAGTAACAGTTAATGTTCAGGAACCAGAACAAGAAATCTAAAAATGAATTAGCTTAGAACCAAATTGACAAATAATACTGTTTATAAAGATTCTTATCGGTTTTTTAATTATTTGTAAAAATTGCATTGAATCCTCTTCTTTAAATTAATTTTATTTTGAAATACTCTATTTTTTTCCCTTTTCTTAGGACTCTTTTGTCAAAGTCTGATATAGGCCTCTTCCTTTGTACTTTTTTCTTATAAATAACTTTAATTTTGCTATAAATTTAATTTAATGTTTTTTTATTTAAAAATTATAAAATTGTAGCATAACTACTAAACCGATAATTTAAAGACCCCGAACCTAATTTTTTTTTTACTGGAATTGCCAGAGCAAGAATTAGAATTGATAAATATTTCAGTTTGACTACCTGCTTTGAAATGTGCATAGTGGTATACCTTTTTTGAATATCAATTTCCTAAGCCTGCTCTTAAAATGCTACTAGTATATTTTACTCATCTTCTGTGTTCTACATTTTAGTTTTATGGCATATGATTGAAGTTTTTATTTAAATTATTTATGGAGGGTAAATCACCCATTTACCCACCCACCTTAGGTCCACCACTGTGTGTGTGAGAGGGAAATAGCTATTCTTATAAATGATATGCCATTTTCCAAGTGGGTGCTATAGAATTTGATTAAAATTTCTCTCATTCTAGGTTCTTAAGATTAATTTGTGTCTAAAGCCTTTTTGGTTAGCAAGAGGCAACACTAAACAGTAAAACAGTGTATTAATAATAGTTCAAGTTTGCTTTCCGGTATTATGAATGGTAATTAAAAAACATTCTAGATTTAATTCTTTTACTTTGTGAAGTAAGTAGATAATTTTGATAACTTGAACACAGCCTGCATTATTAATGGTTTTCATTAAATTCCTTGAATAAAAATTTGAGTTCAAAAACTATATACAATTAATCATATCTTCTCAATATTATTTACATCAACTTAGATCCATTTTCAGCTTAGTAAATCACAAGCATTATGTAGACTTAAACTTGATCACCATTTACATTAAGGTTGGAGTTTAAATCCCAGCCGAGTGCCCCAAGATTGACTTATCACAAGTGATTTTCACTGAGGTCATCCTATCTTGCGAGTACATTGCCTAAAGTTATTCTATTCTTTCCTAGGCCTTATTTATATTGACTCTTAACTAAAACTTTCATTTTTCTTTGTTGTCTTTTTTTCTATTAGAGAAACTTTTATTTATATTTCTTTGGAAGTGCTCTTTTAAACATGCATACAAGCTTTATATTTGTGTTATTATTGGTTTTGTGTACAGCACAAACGTTGTATTGGTGCTTTTATTTCCCAAGCAAGCTCACTAACTAGCATACCTCTTGTTCATTTCTTTGCTTCAACTTCAAGTAATATAGGCCTACAACGTCGGCAAGAAACATATTTGGGGTACCTACCTACATTGAATATTTCTGTGAAAAATTGTTTGGTACAGACCATGGGATTTGTTCAGGGCATAACACTCCATTTGATGCAAACTATGTGCTAATAATAATTATTTTTATTATTTAGCACCGCGTCTTACTACCTGTTCGGGTTATACACTTTAAGTACTAATTACGCTAATGGATTAGGAATTGGGTAGGTTGAATTAGAGGATGTGAACCTGCATTTGTGTGGAGGGAGAGTGGATAACCATATAGGAAAAACCACCCCAGTTCACCCGACCAAGATTCGAACCTCGATCTCCCTGTTCTCAGCAGTCGAGCTCAACACTACTAGCGCGTTAGCCAACTACGCCACCGAGGCGAGTATGTGCTACTAATGATTATGTCTAGTTGTAACATGTAATTTATGGCTATAATTTACAACACTGTTCAAGTTGATGTCTCAATGTTTGTGTTGTAAAGCTTGTATTGGGAATATGTGATTTATAAGAATTAATTTTTAACTGTCAGATGTCACAGATGCAATTGTTTATGATTAAACTTTAATATTTTATCCGAACATATTTTGTCATTTAATATTCAAAATTTATAACATGCAAATACAACTTTTTTTTTTACTCCTAGTCTCTTCTCCAGCCCAACAACGTTATACCAGATATATTAAAATAAAACCCACCAATCCCTTTTAAAAACCCTCAATTTGGGTATAATTGGTATGGAAGTAAAGTTATTACGATAGGCCTAGCAAATAAAGTGTATACTATTTTGTACTGTAAATTTAACTAGTACTAATTTAGCAACTTCCCAAGATCCTTCTTTTTGCATTGAAAATTTACATTTAACATAAATCAGGGTGTCTACCATCCAGGAAAATCAGGGAAAACTATAATTAGCCAGGAATTTGAAGTTGTCGAGGAAAAATGGGAATAAGTTGAGAATTTGGTAATTTACAACAAAAAATCTGGGAAAATGTTGTTTTAATCAAAATAGGAAATATAATGGTAAATCTGATTTAAACTTTTTTTTTAATGTAACATATTTTATAATTTTATAATTCCTAGTAGACTATGTTAATACGAATAAAACATGTTCATTTAAATATTAAAACTTATGGTTATTCATAGAAAAAATTAATGAGAAAAAGGAAGGGGGGAATTAGAAGGGTGTGACATACTGTTGAGTCGGGAATTTTAAGAAATGTTTAGGGGAAATCAGGGAAAAAGTTGGGAATTTCATTGGTCAAGTTGAGTAGACACTATGATAAATACAAGATCTAAGACATGGGTAAACTTTGAACTAGTTTTTAAACATTTGCTTGAACACTAGACTGTGCAATATTGTTTATTGGAATTAATTAGACTTGAAAGCAAAGTTAAAATGTTGTTCCCAGAAAAAAAATATATATAAAAATATCAAAATTAAAATTATTTAAAAAATTAGCTGTGCAGTGCATTATAAATGACAATTTCTTCTTTTCCTTAAGTCCTACTCATAAGTTTTATTGGAAAATAGCATATAATATAGGCCTAATACTAACTTGCAGCAAATTAATTTGGTTGAAATAACTTAAAAATATTTGTGTAACATGCTATATTATTATTATTCTTTTCTTGCCTCTTATTGAAGTAACAATGCTAGGGCACTGAGTCTAATCCTTGCCTCTGAATTAAGTAACAATACTAGGACACTGACCAGATTCTTTGCCTTTTAATTAAGTACAATACTAGGACACTGAGCAGATTCCTTGTATCTTAATTAAGTACACTACTAGGACATTGAACAGATTCCTTGCCTCTTAATTAAGTACAATACTAGGACATTGAGCAGATACCTTGCCTCTTAATTAAATAACAATACTAGGACACTGAACAGATTCTTTGCCTTGTAATGAAGCAACAATTATTTATTGATATATTCTGAAATTTGAAAAATGACACCTGGACATGGGAATCAAACCCGTGTCCAGGTGTCATTTTTCAATTTTCAGAATATGATCTCTAAATGGTGTTGTCCTCACTAGAATGCATAAATGATAGCTTCGGCTATTTGATTCATTAATTATTTATTGTCTTTGTTTCATTCAATCCAGGTGGTTCTTATTTTTTAAATATTGAATCTTTGTTTGAACTAGTATTATCCAGAAATGAATGCTTATAGGCCTACTAAGTTGTACTAGCTCTACACTAAAACATCTTTATCACTGAACATAATAAGTTTTTATCATCATACCATAATATTGTAGTTTTTAATACAGTTTCAAATGTATTCAACTATTACCAGTATGTATGGCAGTTGGGGAACATGTGTGGTTTGTAAAAAATGTTATTATATTTTTACTTTAAAGACCCAAACATCAAACAACTTATAAGAGAGAGCGTGTCTGCTCGGGAAATGGCTTATGCCCCCTACAGCAAGTTCAAGGTCGGGGCAGCCTTGCTCTGTGAAGATGGAGAGGTAGTTACCGGTTGCAACGTGGAGAACATCTCATACGGCGCCAGCATTTGCGCTGAGAGGACGGCACTGGTGAAGGCTGTGAGCTGTGGACAGATAAAGTTCAGGGCCATCGCCGTGACAGCTGATGCCAGTGACGGTTTTGTGCCACCTTGCGGCGTCTGCAGACAATTTATAGTAGAGTTTTCTGCGAACATGGCTGTTTATTTGGCCAAGCCGGATTTCTCTACGGTTCTTGTCTCTAGTATAAGTGAACTACTGCCTCTTAGCTTCACACATTTTTAACTTAGGTATTCCATGTTGATACATTCTCTCCGCCAGCACACTTGGCCACATGGAACAAACTGTGTTTCAAGAGGCTTATAAGGTTTAATCCCAGCCGAGGTACAGTAGGGATGGGCTTTCCCTGCCTTTTTTTGTTACATTTTCTCAAAATATACTGTTTTTTTTTGCTTGTATTAACTAAGTTGTTGCTGATAACCATTATTGGTACTAAAGCGTTTTAGTAAAAAATAAATAGCATTACAAAACTTTGGCTTATTTTACATAAGAAAATGTGGAGATTAAAAATGTCTTCAGCTCCTAGTAAAACTTATCCAGCACTAAAACTGACTACTTATTGGGGAGAGGCATGGCCAGCTTTAGTAACAGGACGGATTACTCGCAACACCGTGCCAGGGTTTGGTCAACTACAGTTGCCCCATGGCTTCTTTGGTGCTGACCGACAGCTCACAGCTGACAACTGACGGCTTTGAAAAGTTACCAGACCAAATTATGTATCCCTACGTGGAACCATATGATCTGCAAAAACATATGTTTAACAGCTGTCACTTTTGACAGTCAAAATGTAAGTATATACCTAAATGTTTACTGTCAGAAGTCAGCTGTGAGCTGTCAGTCAGCACCTAAGAAGCCATGGGGCTACTGTACATAGCCATGTGCTTGGCAGCTATTGTTGTAGATTTTTCTCATTTTTTTTTTTCCATGCTGGATCTTTTTTCTTGTGTGATCTATCTGTTTGATTTGAGTGTAGTTGTCATGTATAGCATTACTGAACAACTATTTATGCTATACACATAATTACATAATTATGATAAAAATAACAATGTTATGACAGCTAAAACAAATGCCAAGAAAATGTTGTGTTCTGAGCTGTAATAGTAAAGAATTTAAACCAAAATTGATGTAAATATTCTCAGATGGCCACGGTAATCAGAATCTTTGGTGTGCCTAAAACATTCAAAATAATATGACATATCAAAGACTGATGATTATAATAACAGCTGTGTGTGAGAATACTCCAGAGATAGTCTCATTTTAAATCCTCAAATATTTCTTTCTTTGGCTCTTTATTTGATTTGGTTGTAAAAAATGAAATTTCCAAATTACTATCAACACTTTCAATGATTTGTACATGTTGTCTTTTTGACAGTAATCTACAAACAGATAACCTAGAACAGTGGTTACGAAACTCCACATTTTACAGCCCCCACTAATAGACACACTAGCAGAGGAGCTTAATTTCCACTTTTATTTTGCTTGACAATTAATTTGAAACAGATTTTAGAAACCAATAACACACTCAAATATTATATTACGTTATAACTTACGTTTTATAAAATTATTTTGAAATATTTCATCCCAATCATTAAATTAAGAATATTATTACAGAGACCAAATATGTTCTGGAATAACTCAAAACTCGTTATTTTCTTTGATTCTGTCAACACTTGAAAATATATTTATAAATAATTACAAGTCAGAGCTATTCTAATACAAAAAACAACATTATTTTGCCACTAGGTTAGTTTATAGCTAAACTTTGACAAATAAAATAAAAAACATGTTTCTTACTAGCCCCAAACATTGGGACTAATAAGATACATGTTTGGGGCTAAAGTAATACAGCTGTATTTCTCAACAGCTACTAACAAAAAAGAACTATTGGAATACATAGCCTGGTGTTTAATGTATCAATAACATTATTTCAAATTGACCAAAAGGTTTCTACGATATAATGGATAAGTAGTTAGAGTTTAAAGTAGAAAAAAAATTCATAATTTACACCAAAAAAATTTGTGACTATTTTATTACTATCTAGCCTAGCCTACATTGGTTAACAATTTAATTTAGACCTCATTGCATCATCTACAACAGTTTTAAATTATTTAAATTCATATTTGATATATTAAAATACAACAAATCTTGGCTATTAGGTTATCTATAAGGCAAATACAAAATAATAATACCAGTGATGGTAGATATAAAAAGTAATATCCATTCAAAGGATTAAAAAATAACCTGTTTAGATTAATAAAGTTATTAACAAAATTATAGGTAGGTACTATTGGTTTAGTTTAAATACATTAAAAACTAAAGAAATTGCACAGGAAAACATCATGTCACCTATGTGGTAAAAGTATTCACTCCCAATTATTTACATCTAATATTAACTATGTCATATTTCAGTTAAAATAAGTCACATTCAAGATTTTAAAGAAAAGATTAGTTTTCTTATGCTTAAAACACATTTACTATTTTTTCAAAGCACTATTTGAAGTTCTCAACCATCCCTGATATATTTGGGACAGGTATGTCATTTGGTGTTTTAATACATAATTTTCTACTCTTTGAAAAGTTTTTTTTACATCAGCCTTAAAATTTATGACAGCAACCTTTCTATTTAGAAACACTTGAAGAACATTAACCATATATCTACAAAATGGTAGTTGTTTTTTGGCGCCTTTAAAACTAACAAGAAATCACTACACATTTTTGGACCTTTTCATAGTCGTTTATCACAGGCTCAAGAAGATTGACATCTTCAAGACTATCTTCATATTTGGGAATTTCATCCATTTCATCTTCACTTTCTTTTTTTTTGTGGTGAATTGTTTCCTTTTCTTTCCCTTTTTCAGCCATTGTCCAGTTTTCAGATGTTATCACTTTTGTTCCTGGATCCAAACACTTTTTTTTATGCATCAGTTTTTCTCATTCTTTTTAACAAGAAATTTTCAAATTACCCTGGAGAAATAATTGCAACTGATGTACTATTTGAGCTGAATATGGATATCTTGATACAAGATGGAGGATCTAGGTTTTAGAACTTCATTTAAGTGAAAGGATTTGGTTCTAGATGCTTAGAATCTCTATTTGGATGTGTCATGAGATATTGTATATATTTTTATGGGTCAAAGCGCAACACAAGATTCTTATTTGGGTCGACTGGGTATATTCTTGTGGATCTGGAGCCTGATTTTATATCAGGTTTTAAACCATTATTTCAAATTACATGAATAATGTTGACAAATTAATTATTTTGCATATTTCTATGGTTTCCTAGATACCACTGAAGTAGATTTTGGTCCCAGGTTTATTTCAATATTTTGAAACATTTATCCATTGGCTGTAAAATATATAGCTAATATGAACTAGAAAATTAATGAATGTCAAGTTATTTTCTCTGGCAAAGGCCATCACAAATAAGAAGAATTGTCCTTTCATTTACACCATGACAAAATTTAACCAAATACCTCTAATCTCATCCATTAATTTTCACTTCACCTCTAGTTCCTGGTAAGTAAGTCTTTATTCCCCTTCCGAGTAGATAACAAGTTAGCTGCTTTAAAAATGATCAAAAGAGGCAAGGCTTAACCATCTGTGGAACAACATGCCAAGACCATATTGTTTTCTCTTACAGAACCCTCTTGAAGTATGTCTGTCCATTGGCTTACACCTGAACCAATATTATTCTGGCATGCTTAGAACAAAATTGTATATTTAATCTGACTTGTCTTGCAGCTCAATCATAACTACTTGAGTTTCCACCAAATCATAAGAGTTATGTACAAGTGGTTTCATTGTTTTCAAACCTAAGTTATGTCGGTAGGTGACATTTTTATGTCAGTCATGCTCTTGCCTATTAATTTTGAATGGCACTGTCAATGTGTTTTGCTCTACAAAGTATTTAACAACTTTTAATATTTGAGATTTACATTTACCTTTCAGGTGGTTGGCTATTTCATCCTCTTTTTCATTTGGTAGGGTTAACTGGTGACCGAGGTTTGTTAAAGTCTACAGTATACTTTTTTTCGGATATTGAAACAACATTTTTTCTATTTTAAGCTCATGCGATACAGATAATGATTTTCCATTGGAAATCATCTTTGCAGTTATGTCTAGTAATGAATGCATGATGGTTACAGACAGGTAAAACCTGGAAAAGTCAGGGAATTCTTTGATGTCAGAGAAAACAGGGAAATATCGACGAATTTAATTGAAGATGAGGAAAAGTCAACGAATTTAAATACTTGACTTATTTTGCACCTAATCATTTAGACAAATGTGATACATTTTGTTAACATGAAAAACAAAATCTCTTTTCCAAGATATATCAATCTAACATTAGATGATTTGTACAGTGTTAGTTTTATAACATATTTACACACAGACACAAATAATATCTAAAACTCTAAATACTAAAAAAATAACTCATAAGAATGTTAATGATTATTAGTGTATGACTTTTTGAAAATATGTGTTCAATGTAATAAACGAAAAAATTCTCATTCACCAAGAAAAACTCTAAAAAAGATTAAGTAGGGACATTTTTTTTAATGTTGTCAAGATACCCAAAAAAAAATGAGAATTTTATAATAAAAGGTTTGTAACCACCCTTTAATGGTTTTGAAAAGGTTTTCCTAGTGCCTCAAGACTTTTACTGATGAACCATCTTTACAATTAATGCTTATGTAGGCTAAGAAGTCCTTTTAGCTCACTTATAACTTGAATATAAGATAAAATTTGGACTTCAAAAGACAAGTTTATAAATGATTATGCTCCTTACTACAATTAGATTTTTAGAATGTTTTCTAAAATATTGGCACAAATATTTTAATTATTTTGACTAAAACCACTATTCTCCAGCTGATTATATACATGGAAATAAAATGGACCAAACTGCTGATCATAAACTTGGGAATGAAATTGAACAAACCATTGGTCATAAAAATGGGAACAAATTGGAGCAAACTGCTGATCATAAACATGGGAACAAATTGGAGCAAACTGCTGATCATAAACATGGGAACAAATTGGAGTAAGCTGCTAATCATAAATATGGGAACGAAATGGACCAACCGATAATCATAAATATGGGAACGAAATGGACCAACCCCTAATCATAAATATGGGAACAAAATGGACCATACTTCTGATCATAAACATGGGAATGAAATGGACCATACCACTGATCATAAACATGGAAATGAAATGGACCATACTGCTGATCATAAACATGGGAATGAAATGGACCATACTTCTGATCATAAACATAGGAATGAAATGGACCATACCGCTGATCATAAACATGGGAATGAAATGGACCATACTGCTGATCATAATCATGGGAACAAAATGGACCATACCACTGATCATAAACATAGGAATGAAATGGACCATACCACTGATCATAAACATGGGAATGAAATGGACCATAC
>CABFVX010001813.1:77110-88776 GCA_902151425.1 Timema shepardi | reverse complement strand
TTCGGGTTATACACACTTACGATAATGTGTAATGGTAGGTTGATTGTGAGATGAAATGAAGGACCTACAGTTTAACGTGGAATCCGAACCACGGTGGAGGCCTGGCATTCCCCACATTCACAAGATGTCTTGTCAGGGGTGAAGGAGGGGTTTGGTAATCAGATAAATCTGTGCCGGGACCGAGGATTGAACCCCGGCCACCAGCACAGAAGTCTTGACACCTTACCCCTAGACCGCCAGGTCACCCAACTAATTGTTCCCTGAGTATATTTTAAATTTACAAAGAGCAAAGATTCCCCAATTTTTTCTAAATACAACAGTATTTTCAGAAATACAATATCAATATATACATTCAAATTATTACAAAACTACAGGACTCAAAAATAAAAGTTTTGAGAAGGGGTAAAAACATAATTTTGGTAAATGTTTCTACATTTTACTATAAAATAATTTTCTATACTTTTTTTTATACATATAATACATAAAAGTAGATAAAATGCCTTGCATTCCAACTTTTATTTCTATTTTATTTTTATTTTGGCAATGGGTTTTTGTAAACTAAATCATATTAGCCTAATTTTATTTTAACACTGTATAACAAGACCCCTGACTGGCCTTATGAATGATAAGCTTTGTATAAAACAATTATTCCACAGAAAAGAAGAGGAAATTACCATTTTAAAATATATTTTTTTATTAATAAATGGTAATAAAAACAAGTAGGCTTAATTTTTAGTACAATTTTTTTTTTTTGTGGGTATTTTGGTTAAATTTTATGATAACACTACAAGGAATCTAATTTAAAACAAATGGTGAGCACAAATTTATGTTGTATTCAAATGGACCAATGGTTCTCAAACATTTTTGTCCGCAGACCCCTTTGGGGTTTGCAAGTACTCACGGATCCTCACAACCTTGCTCACACACATATAGTTTGTCTGGATGGTACCCAAAGATAAGAATGTATATTAAAATACATTATTTTTTCTAGACTAACACAAAAATTATACATTAGAAAGTATACAAAATTGTATATTATTCATTCTTTTTATATAGTCTACTAGAGTGAATAATTGTGTTGTTTCTTTGTCTCACAAAGTTCTTCAAAATTCGGGAGTGATTGAGATGACCGAACTCTCATATCGGATGCATCGTCGTCTGCAGTGATTTTTTTTTTTATTATGTTTGTGAACGGAACATCATCCATGACCAGATATTAATTTATAATTTTTATTTTTATTTTTTTGCAAAATTTCCATCTTTTATTACTTTTATTTAGATTACATATGTAAACCCAACTTAGATCAAGAATCATTCAAAATAAATATTGGTCAAAATATCAAATAAGGTTTTAAATTAAATAAAACCGGAAATATTCTCATAATTCTCCATAAGATGCAGACTCATAACGAACGAAGTTGCCACAGTTAACATTCCAGCGTATTACTGCAGATAGCCGTGGTATAGACATAGTTAATAAATGATAAAACAAAATTGTAAATATTCTTATTTGGTCTATTATAATTTGGAACAAAATGTTGGTATCATTAAATTACCCTTGAATACATTTTTTTCCAAAAAACCAAAATACACTTACGATTTAGGATGTAAAACACACCCCATTATCAATTTTGAACAAATTCACTATAAGCATTTTCTAAAATTTTAGAATTGTCTAAGATTGCTCTTCATTAAAATACCCTTAACTTTATAGATAAAATTAAAAAATAATTATTTCACCTAAAGCTATGACACAATAATATCTAAATATCAAGTTTGAACAAAATTCATCAAACCATTTTGGCTGCAACCCTAGGTATGGTCAGAGTTGTAAATTCCACTTGAGTTTGGGTGCACATAAAACATCAAGATATAATAAAGTAAAAAATCATTCCGAAACTTGTAAATTTGATTATTTTGTGTGTATCAATCATGTTTGGGGGAATAATTGCTTTGTCTTTGGTGGACTCATCGAATATTATGGGACTTGCTTTGTCTATGGTTGACTCATAAAATTGTGTGGAACTTGCTTTATCTTTGGTAGACTCATAAAATTGTGTGGAACTGGCTTTATCTTTGGTAGACTCATAAATTTTTGTGGAACCTGCTTTATATTTGGTGGACTCATAAAATTGTGTGGAACTTGCTTTATCTTTGGTAGACTCATACAATTTTGTGGAACTTGCTTTATCTTTGGTAGACTCATAAAATTTTGTGGAACTTGCTTTATATTTGGTGGACTCATCAAATAGTGTGGAACTTGCTTTTTCCTTGGTGGACCCATAACATAATGTGGAACCTGCTTTGTCTTTGGTGGACTCATCAAACAGTGTGGAACTTGCTTTATCTTTGGTAGACTCATAACATTTTGTGGAACTTGCTTTATATTTGGTGGACACATCAAATAGTGTGGAACTTGCTTTTTCTTTGGTGGACCCATAACATAATGTGGAACCTGCTTTGTCTTTGGTGGACTCATCAAACAGTGTGGAACCTGCTTTGTCTTTGGTGGACTCATCAAACAGTGTGGAACCTGCTTTGTCTTTGGTGGACTCATCAAACAGCGTGGAACCTGCTTTGTCTTTGGTGGACTCATAAAATTTTGTGGAACCTGCTTTGTCTTTGGTGGACTCATCAAACAGTGTGGAACCTGCTTTGTCTTTGGTGGACTCATAAAATTTTGTGGAACTTACTTTATCTTTGATGGACTCATTTAATAGTGTGGAACTTGCTTTGTCTTGGGTGGACCCATCAAATTGTGAGAAAATTGCTTGGTCTTGCGTGGACCCATAAAATAAATCCTCAATGGTGAAAGAAGATGTGTGGGTTGAATCAACATTAAAAGTCAGAAAGAATAAAAACCACTTTCTCGTCAATTAGGAAAGTTGAACACTTTGTTGAGTTGATCTGTCTTCCTTCACTTGTGGTTAAGTTAATCTTGATTGATAGGCCTAATTGGCCTGTTACAAATTCTGGCACTAAGGTTGAACACTTAGTGTGTTTGTGGTAGTTAAGTTTTCAAATCATATGTTGCAATAATATTGTTGCAGAGTAAATATCCAACCAATTCTTTGCAATAAATTAATAACTTTAAGTTATTTGTGGAAGCCTTTAATTTATGTTTATTTTTATTTTATTTTAAAGATTCAGATATCCAGCAACTCGTTAGGGACAGCGTTGCTGCTCGCAATTTGGCATATTGCCCTTACAGCAAGTTCCAAGTCGGGGCTGCCTTGATCACCACGGATGGCGAGACTTTCACAGGGTGTAATGTGGAGAACATAGCATATGGTGGGTCTATTTGTGCTGAGCGTACAGCCATTGTCAAGGCTGTCAGCTCAGGCAAGCAGAAGTTCAAAGCTATTGCGGTCGCTACAGACAATATCAAGACTGATTCCTTTACGTCACCCTGCGGACCATGCCGCCAGTTCATTGTAGAGTTTGGTTCTGATACAATTGTCTATCTTGCAAAGGTAAATGACCTTGCTACTGTACTAGTCACTGATATAAAAGAGTTGTTGCCATTGAGTTTCACTGATTTTTAGATCCAATATGAATAACTTTATTTAAACGAATGGGTTGTGGTTATCATTTTATTTATAGGGAAAATTATAATATGGGGTGCAGATGGTTTGTATGTCTTCATTCTTCCCTACACCCTCCTTAACCCCACTTACCTTAAATAATAAATAACAGGCGTTCTTAGCATATACTTTAACAAACACAGCTGTAATATATCTCAGACCAAGATTGTTCGATTTTGTTTCAGCCCATAACGTTTTTCATGGAGTTTAAGTATAGAATTTAACATCAAAGCTTATTAATACCTAATAGCAACTATGTAAGAAACTGAATAAAACTAATGTTGCCGTCTACTAAATATTCAGCAAAATATAACTAAAGTTAATATTATTTTTTCGTGGTACAGGTCTATCTATAATCACAGCTTAATGATTTTTGGCATTAAAAAAATATTTGTATGAAGGATTGGATTACAATTGGATTTAGATCCATCCAATAGTATCCCCCCTTCTGATATAACTTCCATGGTGTATAGGGTTGGATTGGACCTTCATTAGGATATCTTCTAAATATGTTATCGGGTGAACATATTAAATTGGTGGCTACCATAACATGTTACTGAGTGAACATATTACATTGGTGGTTTTATTAACTTGACAGCCTGTGCAAGTACAATTTGGATTTTAATATGAATCTTTGCTTTCTAACTCATTATTTCAAAATGAAAATGTTTCATATTTATAAGTTTGTAATGAGGTTTTTCAAATTCAATCCAAACAGAATATTAAGCAAAATAAGGATCAATCTTTTCTTTCTTTGTAAAAAGTCTACTAACAAAATTAAGGCTATAATACTATGAACTTGACAAGTTTCTTTGGTCAAATCAAATTATGAGCTAATTTGTTAAAATAAAATGAAATATTATAGCCCAGTGTGCAGAGACATGATCATGCAAATTTTTGCATGGAAGTAAGGTTTTGTGAATACTTTTAAATAAAATAAAAAGTTTGCATAGGCCTCATAACTGCAAATTCGAAAAATGTTGGCTTTAAGTTGAAAAAACAAAGCTTTTTGAAAATATCTTTGTAATTATAACTGATACGAAAAAAGTTATGCAAAATATAAAGATCAGAAATTTCTAAAAAAAAAAATATTTCATACTCAACTTTACACATCTGCAACGATTTTTGTGTAACGTATTACCGAAAATGTATCAATTTGTGCACAACGACAGTAAGCTCTCAAATGCTCACATAGAGTTGCATAAACTTCAATAACTTTCAAACAAACTATCGTACTGAAAATTAAAACAAAGTAATTTAAAGAGAAAGAAAGTGGATTTCTATTGCATCTATTTGTTTACAGTTTTAATTAGGGTACTCTGATGGAAAAAAAAGTTAAGAAATTAGTTATATTTTGCTGAAAATTAGCACATATTTATACCATGTGTTACAAAAATGTTTTCTTAATAACATTTTTATCATAAAAATCTTCTCTTATAATCCTTAATAATCATGACAGTATGCTAAAAGTTAAAGTTCATGGCATTACTGAAAAGTATTGGTTTATCGCTGAATTTAGGTTTTTTCTGTATCATTTAAAAATTGTGGTTTGAACAAACTTTAAAAAAATAATTATCTATTTAAGGACAGAATCCAACAGTAATAACAAAAAAGAAAAGTAAATTTCAGCAATTTTCTGTTTTTATTATTATTATTATTATTATTATTATTACACCCACCAGGTAAATGATTTTTGCCAAATTCGCTTTGACAGCAATATTTTATGCAATTACAAAATACCATATCCAGAAGTTTCTTTTGGAGCAGGTAAATTGGTCATTGTTATAGGTGTAAATATTTCTATGTGAGGGCAGCCCCAATGAAAGTATTGTTTTGAGGAGTCTGAGGTAGGTGGTGCAATGGTTTTGAAAGGTTAGACATGTAGGAAATGGTTATGTAGCAGCAAGCTTCAGCCCTGTCTTTTATTCTGTATAATAAGTTATAAACAAAATATCATAATGTGTACTTTGTTGTAATTTCTATTGATGTTTTGTTTTGTTACTATAACAATAAAGTGTTTGTATTCTTTGTTTAGCATCCATGTTTTTGTCACATTGAAATAAATTGACTAAAAGTCTTCACCAATACCTAACGATTTTATATCATATAACTAATGTGCTATTTATACTTTAATTAACACAAACATAATCTGCACAAAATACAACAGGTTATAGGCCCAGATAGTGCGCTGTTTCTTTGCCTCCTAAGTCACTGCTCCATTTGCAAGAACTAAACAAATCCTGTGTAAGATCTCCTATCTTGTGTACATACTGCCCAATCAGCATCCACAAACCCTTTCAACTTATTTGAGCCTTTCTTGTATGTGATTCCAGGCTCGTAGTTCCACGCAAATATTGTGGAATCCTTTTTGTTGCTTTTGTTAACAGCTGTTAAATTGGCTTAGAAAGTTTACTGAAAAATCTATATTTGGTATAGTTCCTATAACCAGGTTTAAAAGCATTCATGTAGAATTGTTTGTGATAATTTTTAATTTTTATAATAATTAACAAAACAGAGCTTATTTACAAAACAAGACCCACTTAAGTTACAATAGTTAACAAGATTACTGCCAGAGTAAAACAGTGTACAACCTGAGTATTTAGGCGCGAATTACTATATTCTAACAGATGTCCTGACCTTTGGACGATTATTGTCTATGCTTGCCACTCCTGCTGACAGCGCTAGTGAGGAAATGGATTTATTTCACAACTCCCCGCCCTCTCCCCCTTTGATCTCCTGTTGTACTCTGGGCCGGTTCTGTTGCTATATAACAGATTCCCCATGGATCACATTTTTGTATTCCATTGTATTTATTCACCGTAGACGGAACTACTCCATTCAACTTCAGCACCTAAGACTACTGATGACCACGATGTGTCATGTGTCGGTCTCACCACCGCGTCGCAAAGGAATTCTCTTCTGATAATATGAGTATCAAGTTAGAATATCTGACATTGCTGGCAATGTGCCTCAAACATAGTTTAATGTATTAGTATGTTTTGCTTTATATTCAATGTTGATTAGACATTGAGTAGCATCTCACAATATCTGACGTTATTTTCTATGTCCACCAGGCATAGTGTATTGTGTTAGAGTGTCTGAGTTATTTTCATTGTCCATCAGACATGATTAATTTAGTCAGGATGTCTGATGTTATTTTCAATGTCCATCAGACATAGTTTCTTTAGTCGCCTTGCCTTACGATTATTTCCCTATGCCCATAAGGCATATTTTAAATATGAGGGCCGGTGCTCTAGATATGTATTGGACCAGGTGATTGAATATACTTAGTCCATGAATTAGATTTCCTTTTCTAAGTCCTTAAGACAGTGTTATATTTTTATGACACCCTAAACGGTATGATCTCATTTAAAATCTCTTCATGGCAACAATCAGATCAGCTAACATTTTCTTCTTGGACCTAGTTAGGTCAGTGACTAGTTCCAGTCACGATTACACCCTTGTTTGTGTAGCTATTTACGATGCGCAACCTGTGGGGGCACTACTAGATTGAAGTAGTGGCCCGTGAGGATAATGCTTTCTTTTGGCCCCTTCAGGCGTCATATTTATCTAAGTATTCAAAGATAGTTTGTATTAACTATTGTATGCTATAATAATGGGTAATTGTATAAATTTACTATTGATTGCTCTGGCAATACTCATTAGGAAATGACCAGCCATAGTAAATTACTGTGTAGATGTCTGATTGTTAGCCATCTATTATTTGTAAAATAGAAGCTCCTCTTATAGGATATTTTTCTTAGGTTTTTTCATAACTCATGAGGGTTAATACAAGCTAACTAGCTTAAATTATACTCTTCTTAGTAACTCTGAAAATATAGGATTTGAAGCTATGTTTCTATTTTCAATTATTTCACTATTATTTATGATTGTCCTCTCAGGTATTAGTTATTTAACTAAACAAAATGTTCCATCTAACTACTGTCGGTTCCTTGTGGACAAAGTAATAATACCTTTTCATCCAACCTAATCTTTTCTACCTCTATAGGTGACCTGGCAGTCTAGGGATAAGGTGTCAGACTTCTGTGCTGGCGGCCAGGGTTCAATCTCAGGTCCAAGCACAGATTTATCTGATTACCTTAACCCTTCCTTCACCTCTGACAAGACATCTTGTGAATGTGGGGAATGCCAGTCCTCCACCGTGGTTCGGATTCCACGTTAAACTGTAGGTCCTCCATTTCATCTCACAATCACCCAACCATTACACATTAGCGTAAGTGCGTATAACCCGGACGGGTAGTAAGACGCGGTGCTAATAATAATAATAATAATAATTCTACCTCTATAACGTAATTTGGTTATCATCAATTAATTGAATTTAAACCTTGTCACTCACATGTAATTATATATCTTTTTGTTTGCCTTGTTAGTAAACATATTTGTAGGCGATTGCATTGTGCTAGCCAACACTAAAAAGTACCAAGTACTTTACTTTAAAACATAATTACATAAGAAAAAAACGACAATCGTAGCTTAGTAATGTTAAATACAAATAAATAGTTACGAAAAGATAAGGTAGATGATAATAATAACAACTAGGCCTACATTAATAAATAGTAGTAGTGAAAATTAATCAGCATTGATCTCAATAATTAAAACAAATAATAAAAACAGTATCCAGAATAATTCAAATTTAAATATTAGAGGTAGAACTTGTAGTGAGT
Organism: Timema shepardi; assembly: GCA_902151425.1. NCBI lineage: Eukaryota > Metazoa > Arthropoda > Insecta > Phasmatodea > Timematidae > Timema > Timema shepardi. The sequence goes on along the minus strand of CABFVX010001813.1, from coordinate 80,507 downwards.
AAATTAGTGATAAAGAAGTTCCTTAAATAACTCTTGAGTTTGGTTCTTCTTTTGTGGTAAAAGTCAAATTCGACAAATCAAGAATGGGTGCTATCGATAAAGTGGCCAATAGGGGCGGACCTTGTAATTTTGTACTTAAATATTATTTATCAAAGTTAGCTGCATAGACATGAAAACCTTTACTGTTATTTATAAATCTAACTCTTGATCAATTTTATTTTACAAAATTATATATATATTAACGTTTTTTGAAACCAAAAATGTCTTTGCCCTTGATTTATTTTGGTTTTTTACCAATTAGTCCCTCCGTTTTTATGAGTTAAGTTCAAAAGGGGTGGTATAAGCTTTGGTTTCGTCGACTTTTGGGAACGATTATACATACACCTTTGGTTTAACTCGCCACTCTAGTGTTAGAGTGGATTACAATTGACTTTGAAATGATTGAAATCGATGTTTGTTTCCGCCATCTTTAAAAATAGGCGAGAAAGAAGGTGTTTGTGTCACCTCATGTTCCATCTGCTCCTAACATATGCCTAGCTTACTTGTCACTAGTATAACCGTTCTTAAAAGTCGACAGGACCAAAGCTAATAACACTACTTTTGGACTTCATTAAAAAAGACACAAGGACTTTTTGGTGAAATACCAAAATAAATCCAGAGTAAAACAGTTAAGTTTCAAAGATGTTAATATATGTATATGAAAAAAACTCGTTAATTAATTTATAAAGAACAGTAAAAGTTTTCATGTATATGATGTTAACTTTTATAATATTTGAATATAAAATTACAAGGTCAGCCCTATCTGCCCCTGTATTGATAGTGTCAATTCTTGATTTGTCGAATTTGACTTTTAACACAAGAAAAAACTAACTCAACGAGTTTTAAGGAACTCCCCTATTTACTCAGTAAAAGTTCTACCTCTAATATTTAAATTTGAATTATTTTGCTTATTATTTTTATTTTTGGTTTTTATTATTAATATCATGCTGAGTAATTTTTATTACTATTTATTAATGTAATTATTATTATTATTATTATCTTTTAGTGACTATTTATTAGTATTTAACATTTCTTAGCTTTGATTGTTTATTTTAATTTTTTTATATAATTTGGTTTTATGTAAAGTACTTGTGTACTTTTTAGTGTTGGCCAGCACAATAATAAAGGAAATTGGCATCGAAATTATACAAAGTTCCTACACAAAATCTTGAAATTTTTTCTAGGAAATTTCAAGGATTTTCTACAATTCCTCCAGGACAAGTGTATAAAGTAATCTTGGCAAAATACACATCAGTACATAGTTTATTTAATTTAAATATATATGTATACATTTTTTAATGCAGGCTCCCAGCTCCTCCAAGCCTGTAACTTTCCACACCCTATGTTAATTTTTTAATGATTCCAATATGCATTATGAGTTACATTAATACATTAACCCCATGGCTTCTTTGGTGTTGAATGACAGCTCACAGCTGACTTCTGACGGCTGCTAAACACATGTTTTTGCAGATCATATGGTTCGGAGTAGGGATACATAATTTGGTCTGGTAACTTTTCAAAGCCGTCAGGTGTTAGCTGTCAGTAAGCACCAAAGAAGCCATGGGGCTACTGTAGTTATAACATAAAATAAGCTCATTTGCAAATAATCATGAGTGAAATGTGGGTTTCCCCTTTCAGAGTGATGAGTTTAAAGGTCAGGGGTTGGATGTTGTGTCTGTTATAGATATGTAATGTGCAGATATAAGCAATCAATTTAGAAAGTGTTTGTTAAATATCACAAATAAATAAATTAATTGCAAATAATCATTATATTAAGTTTTAATTACTTTTTATTCCTTAGATACAAATATACCTTATTTCTTCGATTCTAAGACCCATCAATTGTAAGACGGACCTTAATTTTTCAGTACCACCAACAGATAAAAGATTTCATTCTATGAAAATAAATTAAAATAAAAAGCTAAAATAGTCTATCTATAAGAAATATTGTTATTATATAATTAAATTTACTAGCAATATTAGTATGGTTTTTATCAGTAGCCATGTTATTCTCACTCCCTTCTGAATCAGTATCAGTCTTATTCTTCTGAGCCATCTTTATCTTCACTATCCCATAGTATATCGTCTTCTGAGCCATCAATAGCATTGGTAAAAAAAACTGTAATTATAGGACACCATAGATTCTAAGACTCCTCTCCCCGTTTTTAGAGATGTTCAAAGGAGAAAAAATGTACATCATAGAATCGAAGAAATACAGTTGTAAAAGTTAGCTAACTTTTACAATAATAATTTACTATCATTTAAAAAAAAGCATACAATTGGGTGAATAGGAGTGTTTTAGAATGTTCTTAGTATAGTGTGGATGCATGGTTAGTAAATGCAATTAAGGCTATGTATAATGGAAGTAAAGCGTGTGTGTGTTAGGATGGATGGTTCTTTGAGCCAATGGTTTGATATTGAACAGGGTGTTAGAAAAGGTTGTTTAATGTTTCCATGGATAAGTATATGAGGGATGCTTGTGAGGACACAATTGGTGTACATTTGAACAATGTGAGTATGAGAGTGCTGTTATATCCAGATGATGCCATATTAATGGCTGAGAAGGAAAGTGACTTGCAGAATGCATTAAATCCTGAAAATTGATCTTTGTGTAAATGTCTCTAAAACTATGGCATTTGTTTTTGATAAGGACAGATCAGGAAATGATTGTCAACTTAGTATAAATGGAAAACTGTTAGAACAAGTGAATGGTCTTGTTTATCTGGGCATAATGTAAGGATAGATGGTGAAATCGACAGACAGGTGAATGAATCTTGGAAAGTAGTTGTATGTATGTGGACTATTGCAAAGAATGAAGTATCATAAGAGTCAAAGATGGCAGTAAATAAGTGTGTTCACACCAACATTGTTTTATGGATGTGATGCGTGGGTTTGCCAGTCAAAACATAAGAGCAAGGTAAATGTAAATGGTGTGAGCTATCTAAGAAAAGTATGCATAAAAACTTGTATGGACAGTCAGTAATGAGTATGTGTTGAAGGAGTGCATTATGAAAGGGAATCCAATAGGTCAATGTGAAAGAAGCAAAAATGAAGGTAGAGTGTATGTGGATAAGAAGGGAGGGGTTGGCTATGTAGAGAGTGGCTAAATTTTGTAGATGAATGTGTGAAAAAGAGCAACATTAAAAGTTTTAAGAATAAAAGCTCATGTATGCTCGATATATGGATGTTGTTGAAGCGAAGGAAGTATACAAGGCTATAGAAGTGTGGATAAAGTTAGTGAGGATGGATTAAGTACAAAATTGTTTTTTGATCCATATGACCAGTTTCTTGCCTACCTCATAAGAAAATGGTGTGATTATGTATGTATAGACCTATTTATAAAAAAAAAGGGGGGGGG
>CABFVX010001813.1:0-76960 GCA_902151425.1 Timema shepardi | reverse complement strand
GGGGGGGGGGGGGGCAAAGTAATTTCCAGGCCAACCTAGAAAATTCCAGGTAAAGATTGGAAAAATGAGAAATTCCATAACATTTCCATGCCTGGAAGAAATATTTTAAGGATCCAGGTTTTCCAGGATGCGTAAGAACCCTGTATTAGTACAAGGTTGCCACTATTTTCTTATTACGAAATTCCCTGGGTTTTCTAGAGGAAATTTTCATTTTTACAGACACCTAATAGATATAAATATTATTATAGAGGCATTAAATTTTATTTTAAAGAGAATTTTATAAGTGAAGAGTGGTAATTTGTCATTGGAGGCATATTTTAGTGTGCAAGGTAAACACATGTTTAAGAATTATTTGGGAAAAGGATGAGAAATGAATGACATACATTTTCTAGAAGGAAAAATTGGTTATATCTTCTATATACCCTAAATGTAATAAAAGAAGACAAAAGTGGAAATACCAAAAATACAATTCTGAGTTTAAATGTGGTATCTATTTTTTTTTTATAAGAATGAATTACTTTATTTAAAAAACATGTTAACCAATATTAATTATTGCATATGTACTTAGGGGTAAACTTTATCAAGATAAAAGTTTTATAACATTGCCTAAAAGAATACAAACTTCAGCAGCTCTCAAGATACACAAAAGTTTAACATAGAATTAACAAACTGTAGTATAGTTTGATTTAATTTTTTTTATCCAATCTTTATTATTGTATACTAACAATCCCGCACATTGTTGCCCCTGACCCACTGTCGTATTGTGTTAGAAATATCCTAATTAAAAATCCTACTTTGAGGTGCATTCAGACCCCCTCACATACACCTATGTTAAAAATTTCAGATCTCTACGTGCCGTAGATTTGGCTGGGCATCGCACACAAACACTTCCTTTTCTACACTAATATTATAAAGAGGAAAGATTTGATTATTTTTTTGTGATGAGTAATAAATTAAATTTTCAAAAGAAAATATAGCCTATGTTACTCGCTGATAATGTAGCTTTATATTGGTGAAAGAATTTTTATAATCGGCCCAGTAGTTTTTGAGTTTATCCATTACAAACAAAAATTCAAATCTTTAACAAGATAACATAAATAAACCTAGAATAAAAAACTTTCACTTTATACCAGCATAATTATATCTTTACCTTGTATTGTTGCAACAACATCAAATTTTTTCAAGCAATAATGCTACTAAATTAACACAAATGTTCCATAGCATTGCCAAAGATAATACAAACTTCAGCAGCTGTCAAGGTATAGTATAGTTAAGTAGGAAGACAAGATTATGTTATCAAATTAAAAAATATGACAAAATTTAAAATTCATTTTATTAAAGTATGCTTAGGAAATAAATAAAATAAAAATCTCAAAGTTGGAGGTACAATTTATGTATGACTGTGTGTATATATACTATATGTGGATTAAAAACAAATCATTGCCTTAAAAAATTATGGTATTTAAGACTAAAGAACATATTCTTGAATAATGTGAGAAACTGTTGTAGCTAAGGAACGAATTTGGTCATCCAAAAGCTGTGCTTATTTTTGGGCCTCTTCCATCAGTCTTCTCTTCCAATTCCTTTTTAAATTTTGCTGCCCTCTTCCTTTCATTTTCTGCTTTTTTTTCTTTGCATCATTTTCATTTTTCTTCTGTTCCTGAGCGTCCACATATTTTGATCTTGCGTTCCTTGTCCCATGGATCATTGATTTAGTAATTTTAATTTTATCAATTCCCACGGCAGACTGTATTCCTACCCACACTAGGCTTTGAGCAATTAAAGATTAATTCTCTATGGTACATTCTTTGTTGACAGAAAACCCACGCTCAACGGATGCATTTCCATGTGAAAGTATGAAGACTTTATTAAGAAATTCATCAGTTCTTCTGATCCATCATAGGTGAAGATAATGTTTTTCCAAAAAATATCCAGACGCTCATTTTCTCTATCACTTCAAGTTTGCAGCAGAAGTCAATGAAATCTCTTTCAATTTTGTCTGCCTCACCCCCACTCAACTGATTGTTTTGTAGGAACATCTCCAACGTTGCCCTGATGCGCATAATATTCTTGTCTTTCGAACTTACAATCAGAGTTGGGTCATAAAATGTGATTGCCTTTGTCAACTTGTACTTTAATGGCGAGTAATTTTGAGCAAAACACTTGCAGACAATAAAGGCAACTCTGCTTAAATCCAAAGATTTGCTTTTGAGTTACATCATCTACTTTTCTAATAGCATCACGAGTGATATACCCCAAGATCAACCTTACTAGCAGATACTATGATCTCTTTCTTGACAAACCGCCTCGTAACTGATGTCACCATATTAGTTAGGTCTGTGTAGAGAAAAGGTGCTATGGGTGTGTCTCTCTGAAAAGCGGCAAGGATGGGCTCTGCCTCAAGTGCCAAGATCTTGAAAAAAGCTAGTTTTGGGTCCATTAGTTTATCATTTATACCAGTAACCATAGCTTTCTAGCTGGGTGATGTGGGTTCTTTCTTGTCTCGTTGTACACCTTTAATAAATGCCATTAAGTTAGGCAAAATTGATTCAGCCCTTTCTGACACAGCTACATTTTGTAGCCACCTAACGGGACAAAACTTCTTAGGAAATTTGGTAGATTTTGAATATCGTGTGTAATCTGACCTTCGAGCAGGGACATTTTTAAAGACATATATTGCTCGAAGAAACTCTACTAGGGACAACTTTGTGGCATTTATGCTACCCTTGGATGCATTATGCAACGTATGAAGCCCACAACTGCCTATTTACAACAAAACTGAATCAGATGGGTCTTCTTGCAAATCAGCTTTAAGATCACATAAGAACTTTTATGTTGACGTTTGGGCCATCCATTGAAACTTGCAAAATATTCTTGAGGTTCAACCCAGATAGCTCTTTTTTGAAGGCAATTATAAGAGGTCAATAGCGCAACTATGACCTAGGAAGGCTGATCCATAGTATCTGCTTACTACTTCTTCTTTTTCCTTGCTATAATACCTCAGAACCAAATCCATCTGTTCTTTCTGAACAATATCACGAAAGTATGGGGCAAGGCCATAAACAGTAGTATATGTTAATTTGGTGGACCAAGCATAATTTTTGGGGCTATCTAACTAACATCAAACATGTGTAGAAAAGCCTCAATGGCTTACCCCCCAGCAGACATTGATGTGCGAGTAGCAATGGGGTGTAAGGACCAAATAATCTCTGCCCGTGTCACGCTATCTTTCTCCATATATTGTTTTAATCCCTGCTGAGAAGGGGAAGAAAATGTGGATACTTTTGAAATTTCAACACCAGCAGATCCAGCATCCTTATTTGCAGCACCTGACTCAAACAATTTATTTGGTTTTGCTTGCTCCTCTGATACCTTTAAATCCTTTTCTTGATGCTTTGAGTTTGCTTTTGTGAAAAACACTCCCATGCCCAATGCAGTATTCCTACTACTCAGGTTTGACTGATGCTTTTGACCTCCCATATGGCTTGTGAGTGTGTAATGATATTGATTCAGATCAATCTAAATTATCTAAAAAGTCATGGATGAAGAAACACATGCTTCTCATAAATAATAGGTAAAGGATTTCCTCTTTAAAATATATTTTTTATACCATCTTTCCTGTTAAAAGAACAACTGTGTTATTTCCTGTTAAAAGGAACAACTCTGCAGTATATGACAAATACGCAGTATATGACAAATACGCAGTATTTGGCGAAGACGCCAATTCCTTATACCAATAAGAAGCTAGCCTTCACAACACCTGTCGCCAGGACTCTTTCTATTAGTTAGATTTTACACTGTTGGCGAGGGGAGAAACATGCAAGGGGCATGTCACATATAAATTGTTTGTGTGTATCAGCCAGGCATCCGGGATCCAAACATCTACACCGGGACCTCCCGCCCACGCACAACGCAGTCAGAGCCATACACTGGCAGTCACAGTCCAACACAGTATAACATAACTTACATTAATATCACAAGTGTGCAGTGATATAAAACATTTAATTGGAATATGTAACAGGTGTCATTTAAATAAACCGTGTGTGGATAAACAGCCATCAACCATTCTCTTTCTTAAATTTATTAATTATACCGTTCTAATTAGTGCTTGACCACGGAGCTATATACAGCTGGTTAAACGGTATCTTTTTCGTACAGTGATGATAGGCGCTCGATCACAGAGCTATAGACAACCTAAACATCATCACAGCATTATTATATCAGGGAATTAATCCGTAGTGTTTCAATTGATGCCCAAAGAGGGGTGATTGATTCCATAGAGTTACAAGTGCCTGTTTGCCCATATTGCTAAGGCCAAACGTCTTTTTGCAAACAGAATGCAGAATACTGATTAATCTTATTCTCTTGGGCCCAAAAAAAACACTCCTTTTCGAGCCAGGTTGGATTGAATTTTGATTTGTTATGCCGAAACTGTGAAACCTGCAAAGAAGAGTAACTCAAAGAACCTATTTTCAAAATATAAAAATTTATTGAACACACCTTTAACAATAATCAGAAAATACAAATAGCTACAATATTAAATATCTGTATATAAATAATTTCCATAGGACTTTATTTATTTTTTTATAATGTGAATATTGTGTCATAATCCTTGTCATATGGTCTCATATACTGGTTAATAATAGTAAATGATATACTAATTTAGTGAAAATTATTACATTTTCTATTATTCCGATTGATTGATGTACGTTATAGAAATATTTTAATAGAAAGTGAAATTCAATGCCTATGGCAGCTGTGGACTGGCTGGTTTATTCGCATACCAAGTTAAAATTATTATTAATTTTACTAACTCTAATTTTTTACATTGTATTTTAGTACACAATATTGATTTGTGTAAATACTTTTGTTTTAGTCCTGATATTTTATTACCCCACTGCACTCTTTAAACAAAATAAGAAATAATTTATATATATTTATTTAATGTTATTAAATATGGTATCTACATAAGCCTACAATAAATGCAAATTTATATAATTCTCATAAGTGTATTTAATTACTTTTGTGTTTTTCATCTCTACTGAAATGAAAAAGGTGCACAAATCTAATAACTTTGAGGGTATTACCCTGACTCGGTATCAAACTCATAATTATCCTGCAATCTAGTCACAACCCGTGGTTTGAGAAACACTGAGTTACATTAGCTATCTTCTTGAAAAAAGAAGCAGCAGTATTATTTGAATTATTATTATTAAGCTTAAAAAAAAACTCAATTTAAATGGAAAATAAATTGGGAAGTATTTCTGGAATAAGTGAACTCACATTATCATGGATGTGAGAATAAAAAACCAGTGGTGAAAAATCATATTCAGAAATTAACCCCTCAGTGCAGTGGGCAAAGATTCAAACCTTTACTTCCTTGTTTTTTATTTAAATCACCGCGGCTTAGGCCTACTACCTTTTCAGGATACATGTATGTGTGTTATTGATGATTACTCTAATGGATTAGGGAGGAGGAAGGAAGCATTTTATAGGTAATCCAACCATATTTGCATGGAACGAGAGTGGTAAACCATTTAGGAAAAATACCCTCAGTACACTCGACCGGAATTTGACCCTGATCTCCCCAACCTCAAAAGGCCTGTCTAGTGTGTTGTACCTGGTATTTTTATACTATCAAGAACCGTTCCACAAAACTGGGCATGCGTTCACTTCTCAAATAAAATCCTTGGTATATCTGAACTAACCCTGAATAAAGAAATAAAAGAGTTGCAGTGGTAGGTAGTCACCTCAAAACACCTTTGCAATTTTCCCTTGTTGGTATGCATGGGATGTGCAATTAATCACAAGTCTTGTTTCCACGGTCTTCTTAGGACCACACTGACCGCCAATAGCATAATATTAACCTGCCTCAGTGGCGTAGTTAGCTAACCCGCTAGTCGTGTTGAGCTCAACTGCTGAGGGCGGGGAGATCGAGGTTTGAATCTCGGTCGGGTGAACTGAAGGGGTTTTTTCACTCTCCCTCCACACAAATGCAGGTTCGCTTCCTATAATTCAATCTTCCCAATTCCTTATCTATTAGCGTAATTAATACTTAAGCGTATAACTCGAACAGTTAGTAAGACGCGGTGCTAAATAAATAAATAGCATAATATTAATAGTTAAGCTCTGTATTGACTAAGTAGCCCAAACAAATTGTTAATAATAGTTTACAATAATAAAATTAACATATGATTTTCCTCGCTGATTCAGGTGCATTTCCTCTAATAAATTACCATAGTCATCCCTACCATATTGTAATAAATATATTTTTTTTAAATAGTCAACTCTCAATTTAGCGGGGTAATGGAGGGCTACTAAACCCCGGTAAATCTGCAAACCCTTCAAAAACTACCAAATGCAGTAAGTACTTGATTAATAAACGATACGACACAATCATACATAAATGTATCATAATAACTATTATTGAAAAATCAATCAGTTAAATACCTTTGAACAACTTTTTTTTTACCACAAACACAATTATTAGGCCTAAGGCCCAAATTACCAATTTTGAACCAAATCGTTAAAGCTCGTTTTAAAATATCTAAAGTTTTTGAAAAAAATCACTCATCAGTAAACTAGCCCTCAATGATTTTTTTACCGAAAAAACAAATGTATGGTGTTATTCGGGAGGTCAATTAGCTAGTCCAAATAAATTAATTTTTTATCAAAATCGCTTCCGCCTTCGCTAAATTGAGAGCTGACTGTAGTAAAAATGTTATAACCCATAAAGATGAAAACAGACAATATTGAAACCTTGGCAATTTCTAAAAAATTAATAATAGCCAAAATGGCAAGATAGGTACAGTATTAAAACATCATGCTAAAAAAGCAATAATATCTGGGATACTTACCTCTTTCAACAGGAGTAATCTTTTTTAAATAACTGAAAAAGGTCACATCAAAATCCAAAGAATGAATTTATTCAACTGGCAGCAAAAACACGTACCAGTAGCATGGGCTTGATGAAGTTAGGGGTTGAGGGTGGAGGAAACGTGACTTTTGTGGTATTGGCGGAGCGTGAGTGTAGGGAGATGAGAAGGCGCGGCATTTGCCGAACGAAAACGAGTTGTCTCAGTTGCACTCAGGACTTGTCTGTCTCAAGCTGATGAGGTGCTAGTAAGCATAATCATCATAAATGAGACTTGTTCCAATCAGTCTGTTCATTTCTTCAGTTACAAATTTTAGTCTATATTGTTCCTACTATTTTAAGCTTGCAAGCACTGTATTGCCCAAATTACCTAATAAATTACAGTAAATTCTAGCTTTTTGGTGAAATTCCTTGCGTTTTCGTGGTTTTTTCCAGACACAAAAAAATTCCCTGTATTTTCCCGGTTTTCCCTGTTCTCCAGGTGCTTGGCAACCCTGTAGTATGAGCCTAAGGCTTTTCGTCTGCCATCTGTTAGTAACTATGTGTACTAATAATATCAAAGTGTACTGTTACCTTTAGCATAAGAATTAAAACATAAGGTATGCCATTTGTAGATATAATTCCATTTTCTCATTAGGTTTACTTGTTTGAGAAATACTGGAATGGGTACCATTCCAAACATACGATTCCGATTCTAGTGGATACAATTCCAATTTTTCTTTTAAGGTCGCTTGTTTGAGAAATACTAGAATGGGTATAATTCCAGTGGGTACAATTCCAATTTTCAATAAGGTTGCTTGTTTGAGAAATACTGGATAAGATACAATTCCAATTTAATGGGTGTATTCCATTGGGTACAACTTCTATTTTTCAATGAGGTACAATTCAGTCATCTTAGATATACTGGAGTAGGAATTGCTTAGATTAAAACAAAAACTAATTTTAAGTACAATATTCCACTGCCATAGACACCTTATTCTGAATTTTTGAACCAAAATTGAATTGATTTCTTTGTGAAAGTACCTATAAGTTTGTTTCATCTTATTAATGGTTTAGGTTACTTGTTAAGAATTACATTTTCCAACTATAGCTAGTCCATTCTAAATGATTATTTTAGGGAAGGAACCTTCGAATCTCTCAAATCCATAAAGCTATTCAAGATTCACATTAAAAAAACTAGTTTATTTTTATTTACTATTTTCTATCATTCCATATTATTCATATTTCCTCTTTCGTTCATAATTTTTCTCAAGATTCATAGATAAAATAAATATTTTGATTCATAAAATAGTAGATTAGACTCAAACTATGATTTAAATAAAAAATTGTGTGTTTACCATTGGTTCTACATCATTTGTGATCTTTCCCCTTTTAGCAATGTATCAGCTTTGAGTCGTCATCGTGTGGTATTTGAGTTGTCAGTGCTCACTATAATCATTAGGTCGCAGGAGCAATTAAATGAGATAATATAAGTGCCTGACAAAATTATCAATGAATGTAAATTGTGTAACATTTATTAACTATTCTTGTATACAGTACTCCTAATGGGTGTATTATTTATATTAAAACTTAAACCTTTTTTCAGTGTAAAATCTAATTTAAAAACAATCCTATAACATTATTTCTAAAAATAACTATATTCTGTATATCTCAACACAGGGATTATTACTTATCAGCACCTTGAGCACAGGTGCAGTGAACTCGTGTCTGTCTTTTAGCTAAGGGTCTCGGGTTTGATTCCTGGCATGGCTGAAAAATGTGGGATTATCCTTTCACATTGGTGAATTAACAACCGGGTGCTGGATGTTGTGTCTGTTTAAATTTAAGTTAGTTTACATATAGTGTGTTATATAAGCTGTTGTTCCAGAAAGTGCACTTTAAGTATGTCAAATTAAAAAAAAAAAATTCTTGCCGCTCTAGGCTATGAAATTTTTTTTAGGGCTTGATTTGAATCCTAGTTAGTGTGAATTTAGCCTCTCTGCTGTGAGGCATTAGTTCATAATACCTGCAGGTCAAGCTATCTATACATCAATAAACAATCTGCGAACTACCAATTGCAGGCCTCATAGCACATTTTGGGTGTCAAAAAGTAGGAAAAGTAGGACTGACATTTTGATGAAAAAGTAGTACATGTTAAAACACTATTTTCACCTCATGGTGACAAAATAAAATAATTAAGAACAATATTTTTATGTTACTGGAGCCATAGCGAAGAAAGAAAAACGGAGGAATGCTCAACCATGATCAACCCCTTGCAATCCTCCTTTTATCTACCATCCCCGGTCCACCCCTCCCTATTTAATTTATTTTCTCTTTTGTATAGTATTTATTTTATTTTGTAATTTCATTACAAATCTAAATGTGGAAATAATGGGAGTGAAACAAAATAGTAATAATAATGATAATTATTATGTTTATTATTAGCAAAAGACAATAGGGGTTTCTCTTTCTGTATTTTTTTTATTGCCTCTTTAGATTCCTGCAATTTCTTTTACAAAACTTTCCTTCTTTTTTTAAATCTTTATCTTTTTGCTCATTCCTTCTGCTCCACCTAAATCCTTTTCTCTTATTCGAGTCCAGCCCAAGTACAACTTGGTACTGTGTCGCACTAATAGTTGCATTGTTTAAGACCATCTTTGGTAGACTGTATGCCACTGATTGATACCTCAGAGAGACAGGTCCTGTAGTCAGTAAGATAGTTTGATGTTTGTGAGAATCATCGTTCAACATCAGCATTTCCATGGGGTAACACAAGGATAACTATAACAAGCCTTTTAATTTAGCCTATTATAGTCGGAAATAGTGCTTTATAACACTACCTCCAAACACAAAATTTACAATCATGGCATTTCAAAGACATTGTACAAGCTTTTGGGCATACAATTTGAATTTATTCAACCAGCTTGACACATTATGATGCGATAATTTGTTTTGCCAACCTACCAGCAAAAAGGCAGATCCACACTTCAGCATCTACAAACCAAACGATGTATTTTTTCTGGAGGTCAAAAAATAGGAAAAGTAGGACAAAATGAAACCTGCAATTGTGAGAAACCACTAGATTTGATTTAGGGTGCAAGTGAAATAAAATACTTCACCTGAAGCCACAAATATATCGATATGAGAATCTTTGTGTAATGTATTTTATCATTTATTTTTACAAATTGTTTAGAACAAGTTAATGCATATAAGCCAAGCTGCTTGCTTAGTACAAAAATAATATCTATTTACAAACAAATATGTAAACTAACATGAGAGGTGGGTTCTTTAAATCGTTGAGTAGATTTTGGAAAAAAAAATAAAATAAAAAATAAATATATATATATATATATATATATATTCGAGATTTTAAAGGGATTTTTTCCCACAAATTTGTAATCTTATTATATATATTTAGCATTGTGATGCTTATTAGGAGATATTCTAACATAATTATAGTACAAACCCAACAAGAACTTAGAAGGTTGAATGTTAATTCACATTCAACAGAGTGGTAATTTAACAGCAAGTGTTATCATTTAGTTGTGATTTATAGTTAATATATAAACTTAATAATGAATGTAAATTGTACAATTCCTAATAAACTTTACATAGTGGGGCTGTGCTCTTTCAAGTCAATTTAAATCTTGAGCCAATCAAATAAGAGTATAGTTTGGCTTTCCATTGAAAGGATGACAGTTTTCCTTGTATGATTTTTCCTAACTCAAAACCTCTAATACCCAAATGGATTTGAAGAGCCTGTCCCAAATGTAAATTGCTAAAATCTATCAATACACTTCTAATTTATTCAATCATACCTATTATACACAAGGACTCAATAAATTGTGTCTTTGTTATAGTGCAATCCAACAAATATCCACACACTACTGAATAACCTTTACAAATAATCACTATTTAATTATTTACAAAACCTGTATAACATTCACACTGTTATAAGGGAAATAAACACAGCCTTATGACTTAGAGAACAATAGGCATAGGCTTCTACTGTGGGAAATGTTGCTGTGCTTTAGATAATGTCCTACCTATGCTGAAAGAATGGTTGGAAACTTGGCCGAGAAAATACTAAAGTCATCTTGTGAAGAAAAATCATGCAAGCTATAAGTGATTTGGGGTCCACTTGAAGTGTTAACAGTAAATTAATATTACAATAAAAACATGATATAACAAACGTCTTACTATGTGTATGAAATAATATTCCTAAATAAACAAAGATAGAAAATACAACATGAGTAAAAAACTGAGAAGCATTAGCAAGCACTCTTTTAATGCCACAAGGCGTCTTACTCAGGAAGATCTACTTGCGTTTGTGCTTCATTTCTATCATTCTATGATGTTTATTTTAGGACAAATTATAAACTAGTGAGTGCATTTGTAATATTTTTCAACTCTTCTCACTGTTGTCAGTACCAGTATTTTACTGCACAATAGTACACTCACACGTTACCAAAATGGACACCTGAAACAATAAAGTTTAAAAACCATTTTAATGTTTTGGCAAAATGAAACTAGATAGTCATATTAGTTTAATATTGTAAAAAATAAGATGATGAGCCCTTTAATGAAATAATTAATACAAACACATTTAAGCACAACCTTAAACAGAGAAAATGAACTGTTGAAGGTCTGTACTTAGGTATCAGCACTGATAAGGTTATTAAACCTGTCACAAGGTGGCAGTAGTAGTTAAAATGAAGTGATGTTATTTTAACATTAAAATATGTTGATTATCCCTCTTATTTTTGACATGATCTAAATTAGTGCTCTATCACTAACAAGTTGGATTATTATTATTATTGCTAAATAAAAGAATTATTTTACAATGACTAGAATACCATCATTTCTAATAAATTATTTAACAGTGATCCTCACCAGTGAGCATATGGACAAAGGAGTCTGTTTAGTCTGGTTTAATAATGACAGTTCAAATATTCAAATCTCAGATAGGTGTACTGATCTATTTTTATAAATATTCAAATCTCAGATAGGTGTACTGATCTATTTTTATAAATATTCAAATCTCAGATTGGTGTACTGATCTATTTTTATAAATATTCAAATCTCAGATTGGTGTACTGTTTTTCTTTCCTTTGAATAATTTTCCACTCTTCCTCATTAAATTCCCTTGTAGGGATGTACCGATGCAGATACCGATGAATCGTTATCGGGCAATTATTAGTACATTGGCAATTAATCCTAATCGGCGATTATTATGTCGATAAATCAGTTATTTAAATTTGAAACAAAATTTTCAAAGTAGGAATTTAGTGATCAATATTTCCAAAAAAAAAAAAAACATATACATACCGAATCAGAGTTGCTGGAGTTATGCAAAGATTACATAATCAAATAAAGAAATATAAGTTCATACCGTTGATAAAATTAACAATCTATTTCCAACTTTCGCAGCTCATGCAAAGATTAATAAAAATTAAGATTATCGAAGCTTTAAGAATAAAATCTTTATTCTATTAATTACATTAACTGTTATCATTCTCTTGAGCATATTTCCCAATAGTTATTAATAAATAATTGATAATCGGGACTAATTGGTGTAAATAATAGTAGCATGAATAATTATTTTAAATCAGTAATCAGTATCGGTTTTACCGAATCGGTATACCTCTACTGTCTTGCAACATGAAATGCCATGCACCTCATTCTATGATCAGTTATTTACTAACACCTTGTTCTTGAAACAGAATTAACACTTATTAACATTGTGAATACAAAGTTGTCTTGCTCACAAGCAAGCCATATCTCAAGTACCATGATGCCTCGTGAGTCCTCACCCACCTTGCAGCTGTAGTGGCCAGTTTATAAACTACACTACAACGCTGTGCCCAACAGCTGCATCATGAGCCTCCAGATAAAAAGAGGGGAGGAGGGATCGTGACGGCACCGCTACACTCAATGCCTTTCTCATTCCTACATTTATAATATAAATATTGCATGCAAACGTGTAATGAAACCCAAAGAAAATAAATTTAACAATGTTTATTTAAAAGAAGGTCCTTGAAAATTTTTCTTGTCTGATACTTTCTTCTGAAACATTCATTGCCTAGAGAGATGAATGTATGACTAGTTCGCCCCTAGGGTGTTTTGTTTCAGGATAAAGCATAATGAATGACTTTTGGACAAGGAAAAATACAAATCACTTAATAATAAATATAATTTAAAATAGGGGTGTGTGAAGTGCATTTTTTCAATTTGATGCAAACTAAAATCAAATATATGAAATGTTCTCGAATTCGTATTGAAGTTACAATATTTTTTGTTGTTTTATGCTTTAAAAAATATTATGTTCTTTATACAACTTAATGCACTAGAATTATTTGGAAAATGTTATATTTGACAAATGTATGTAATATTTAAATGAATTTTGATAAATCAAGAAACTATCACAACTCATAATTCAATTACTTCAGATATTTTTCATGTGTATATTTATTTATAATGTATACAACAGCTAAGAATGGAAATAAATGAACATAAATTGACTAGCTTAGCTTTCAATATTTTTATTGGCAGGAATTTTTTTAAGTGAAGTCAAAAGGCTGTTTTGAAGCCAAGTCAGAGTTTCAAAGCTTTGCACGCCCCTAATTGAAAAAACAACAGTTTCTAAAAAGTGTGATGTTGTGAACGACTCACCATCCTATGTAGCACTGACAGAGGTTTTCATTGGAAGTGGCCTGCTGTATTAACAGGTCTACCTGCTTCTGAACAGTCAGCGTCTCCTCATGAAGGAAGTCTCGCCCCGTTAACTTCTCCCTCACTCTGGTGATGATAGCCAGGGCCTTCTTGTTCAAGGCTTCTGGCTGACTGCCGTCACCTGCCAGGGACACTTACATTTATCTAGGTCTCAGATGAGTGGCACTAGTCAGCTAATGTCAAATGCATTGGGGTGTTCTATTTAAATCCAAATTTGGAAGCAATTGAAATTCCTCAAGCTGATATAATATATTGAAGGTCATACTTAATTTTAAGGAAACAGTTATACTAATTTAGGGCATCTAGATGAAGACTAAACTGATGGGAGGAATGTAATATAAAATGTTAGTCAGTTAAATTCGTTTCGAGTTATTACCTTTCCACTTGCTTTCATTTTTCTTGATGAAATAAAACAAATGACCAAAATATCTGCCTAAAGTTATCTATCTTAAATAAACCAACACTCAGAGCTCACTAATTCACTAATAGATTACAAACCATCTGCTTTGTTGCAATTTAACAAAGAACCTTAAATTCCTTTCTGCATTCAGCTGACATTTTTTGTTCATGTCACTACAATATTTAGGACAATCCTTCATTATTTTTACCTTGGTATGTTCCAAACGCATTTATAATCAGATTCTTATTTACTATGATTGACCCATATAGGTAGTAAGACGCGGTTCTAATAATATTAATAATATGCTTTAGCAGTTTTCTCTTAGTCAACAACTTATATATATGTATATATTCTAATGTTAATTTGGAGAGTAAAAATTCGCTTAACATTAAATACTCTAACCCTAGTCTCAGGAACTTTATACATAAGTAACAGACTGTACACACAAGAGTGCTAGATTACCCAAAAATTCCACTACCCGAGTTGGAACCATGGTTTCTGAGCTCTGCAATAAATGTACTGAGCTTTGAGGTAGGAGAGAGGTGGGAGAAATAACTGACCTCCATTCTCAACGCTGCTAGGTGCTCCTTTCTTGGGCAGCGTGGCGCTGAGACTACCTGCACTGTCTAAAATGTCTCCGTGCTCTTGAGAGGATGAAGAGATGGATGCATCTCCCTGTGTCTTGGAACGCTTCACCTTGGGTGCAGCATTATCCATAAGGCGCCAGTTGAGGAGCGGGTCATAAACGAATGCCTCCAGCACAGCCATCAAACTGTCCTTGTTGCGATGAAGGACAGACATAACACTCTCGCATGTCCTGCGGTATGTGCCTTCAATACCTGTCACCTAAACAAAGAAATTTGTAATGATAATTTTAATTATATAAATAAATGAAAAATGGTACCAAACAGAATCTGGGATACAGAAAAACAATGTTATTTGAACTAGAGGTCCTTTTTTATGGATTTCAAACTCAATGTCTTGATAACGTTGATTATTACTGGTATCAAGAGAATAGATCTCAATATTAATACTTTCAATACCGTAATTTTTAGCACTCAAATTCGAGTGAATGAAAGTTCTTGCATTGAAGCAATACAGCAAAATTCAAAATGAGGTAATTTGCAATTACGTTGATTTTAATTTTCCAGTGTTTTCTATTTCTTTTTTCTCCCTTTTGTTTTTTCAATTCCCCCTTTATAAAGTTGCGTTGCTCTTTTCACCTTCCCTCCAACAGAGTTCTGTTAATATTTAAAATCCAACCTAGGTTGTGATGTGTAAAGTGTGAACTGAACTCTTCCCTCTTTTCATTGTAAAAGCCATATTGTATCTGAATTGTTTTGTTGACCTGGCGATCTAGGGGTAAGGTGTTGGACTTCTGTGCTGGTGGCCAGGGTTCAATCCTCGGTCCCGGCACAGATTTAACTGATTACCAAACCCTTCCTTCACCTCTGACAATACATCTTGTGAATGTGAGGAATGCCAGGCCTCCACCGTGGTTGCCTCCACCGTGGTTCGGATTCCACGTTAAACTGTAGGTCCTCCATTTCATCTCACAATCACCCTACCATTACACATTAGCATAAGCACGTATAACCCAAACGGGTAGTAAGACGCGGTGCTATTAATAATAATAATAATTATTATTATTATTATTGATTTGTTTTTATTAATTATTTTAATGACTATTTCTTGTACCTTCGTTTGTATATAACTTGCTGTGTCTAACATTGTTTTTTTTTACTTTTCATTTTAATGATGACAAATTGCAAATGTAGTCGACATGACACTTGTGTTATAGTGTTCTTGCACAGATCAAACAGGGCGATTTGTTTTGGTGGGTTTTTTTTGCTATTTAAGTATCTTTCAAGATATTGCTTTCACTATTTGTGGAAACATGTGGATGATATATATATGACCAACAGTTACCTCCATTGCATTTATGAGCATTCTGGTTAGCCTGAAGGGAATTTTCTCAGGGAACTTCTCACGAGTCATTGCCACCTCAAAGCAGTCACCAAAATCAATGTGCAGAATCTTTCCGCTCAAACGATCTAGCATCAGGTTTGAAGGATGTCTGCAATGATAAAAAAATAATTCAATGATAATGTTGAGAGTGAAATACTTAACAACACATACTAACTTGTTAACTTATTACAATAATAAGTTAATAATTTTACACATGTCTGTCCAAAAATTTCTAATTTTTCTAATCTAAAAATGAAATGTATATACATGACGTAACAAATTGAGTAAAATTACAATGATTTATATCCAATGAAACTTGAATTATAAAATATTATATTCATGCTGTACTGAAACCTCGACTATATATTGAAGTAAAAAAATTAACAAAGATATTTTAGATTCCAAAATACAGGCTTCATAGCATTGATTATTGAAATTTCTCCAATAAAAAATAACTCTTTGCTAAACATGTAACCTTTTTAAAACGTGTGTCTCAGTGTGAAAGACTTCGAAGCAAGGAACAATACAAAGAGCTACATCACATTCTTCACAGATGTACTATGACTCCCTTCTGACTTTATTGCCCTTTGCATCACCAACAAGGCTGCACATACCACAAAGTCTTGTGGAGTGTAGTTTCTTTGCCGTAGCAGAAATCATGGACAGGAAATGTTAGCCAGTGAGGCATATTGGGTTGGTGCTGCTGGATAGACAACCTGGAGCTTATGGATAAAATTCTTCTTCCTTATGTATAGAACTCATCTTTTCTATACTATCAATGTGAAAATAAAGCAAATTTTTTGTCCACCAATTTTATTGTATATTACAAATACCGACATTCGATATTCCAAGTTTTACTAGGTGAAAGATTTTTTTTTTTTTTTGTAATTTTTTGGCTTTTTTTCCGAAGCACTGGATTTACAGCCAAATGCTGGTCGATTTTTTCCACTCCACCTATTTTTCAGTTGTACTGCAATTGGCTTTATTTTTTGTATGGCTCTCTTCTGAAAAGTCATAACCTTGATATTATGAATAGTGGTCAACATACAATTTTTGAAAGGCTACAATTTTATCTTGTTTTAATCATTTTGCTGTGAAATGCTGGAGGCATGCCCTTTTTTGTCTGATTCGCAGTACCATAAACATAAGTCCATCTGGACAGCGAGTTGTGGCAAACTGTAACGCTTGATTCACACATTTGCTGAAAATAGAAAGCAGAATTTGCTTGAGTATAGCAGCAATGCACATGCTGTATGTTGACCCATGATGCATTGCAACGCACACTTAAAATATCTAATTATAAACATATATTATTTTCCAGTGGATAAACATATATTTTAGATCATTATCCTGATGGACACACACTTTCCATTAATGGATTATTTCAAATCTCATCTCAAAACCAATGCAGCTGTCTGATTTTTTTCTGGCTGTGGAGCGCATGCACACTGATTTGAGATTTGATTGGTTCTCCTGTGCCGAACAACTCAGGCAGAGCAGACAAAATAAAGATGAGATGAACTTCAGCAGAAGAGCTCATGCCAATGAGGCAGAACTCTTGTGATTGGTTTAGAGACCATCATGTGGCCACACTATTCTGCACTTGTTTTTCAACGAACGTGTGAATCCACAGTAACAATTGACAAAAATTAGGCAATAGCCTCTATTCAGGAGGGGTTTCATGAATGTCATAACTCTATGGGTTGACTGAGGCATGTCTTCAAATTCCTGATCAAAATCGATATCCTTTCCTGTGTATTCGATGATAATTTACTGTTTAACTCACTTTCCGACTCAATGAATTCAATATCTACTTGCTTTCACTTTCCATTTTATATTTTTTTATTTAAAATAAAACAATCAAAACAATGGTACTCTAAGCACATCACACGGTTTGGCTACAATCTACTTTCTAGCAAAGTAAATAAATATTCAGGCAAAAAAACTTCACTGGTCCTTGGCGACACGTGTGGTCTCATTACACCTAGATGAAATCTAAGCTGCTACCTAGTGCTTTAAATGCCAACCAAATGAGTAGCTATCATAAGTTCTTTCTAACAGCCGACGGAATAGTTACAAGTGATACATTTGTTTAAAAGAATTGTTTTCTGGTTGCTAGAGATATGGCTGAATATATTCAAGGTTTTAATATATTGCCAAAATTAAATTCCCGAATATATTCAGGTTTTTCATTTATGAGGTTAATAGATTCTGTACAAATCCCATCAATGATTATTTTACAAAGTGATGCGACAAAGGTGGCTAAACCACAACAAAAGAGGTAAAACTAGAGACCAGTAAAATTGTGTACCTGTCCCCAAGACCCAAGATGTACCCAACCATAGACATGACGGCCAGCGATCGTGTATAATTGGTTCGTCGGTCGAACCACACTTCCGAGGAGGGCGACTTGAGCCAGAGAAGTCTGGAGAGATCATCTCCTTGAGTTGTGTCCAGAGCATGTTCAAAAACCTCCACTTTCTGCATCAGTGTCAGGTGGTCATAGTCGGGTGCCATCTGTTATACACACCACAGTACAGGATATTAACTTTTTCTCTATTAGAGTTAAATGAAGCAATTCATTCAATTTATATCCTCTAACAAAATATTATATTTTACTAAACTTGAAAGCTTAAATAATAAAATATTGAGTCAATTTTTAAAAATCTTGACAAAATGTCTGTGTATGTAGCCAATACTCTGTGCATTCTGTAAACCATAAGTGAGTCCATTCAGTCCAACACTAGAAAAGGATTGTAATAGTATAGTTCAAGAAGATGTTTGAATATTACAAAAAATAAGGATTTCTACCCATAAGTTTTCTTTGCTTATAGGTAGTCGAGATTTGTTTCTAAGAAGCAACCAAAAATATGGACGGTGAAAGGAATGGGTGTAGACTTTTGACTTTTCAAAGCATGCATAGCCCTACTGACTGACAAATTTGACCACCACAGTTGATTCACAATCTGGACCTCTACTAACCCTTAACATGATTCGGTGTTCAATGTTAAGCAGGATTTTCTTTTTTTCACGGTAGTCTCGGATGAGGGTGTGTAGTGTGTCACAGTGAGGCACCCAACCGATTAGGCCACTGTTGGTGGACAAAGGGATCACTGCATATCTCTGATAGAAACAAAAACACTCATCAGCATGACAGTTTGTGGTCCAATTATTCTTAGTGATTTTTAAACAATGTTTCCAGTCTTGTTGGTTCTAACCACATCTAAAGACAAAAGATAAGTAGGAAAATGTTAATGGAAAAATCCCTGTTTGCCAGAAAAATGATTTAAATTCATTTAAAATTAAGAAAGGAAGATGATTTCTGCTTCAATTCATAGTTGAAATAACACTTTTTTTTAAGAGAACGTCTAGGGTAAATAGCCCTAAATTTTTTTAAACATATAAATAACAAAATGCATAAAAAGTTTGGCAATGATGTGGCCCAAAGCCTAAATAATTTTATAATAATGAAAATTTATAAAAATAAAGATAAATGTGGGAAGAATACAATACACAAAGGTGACATTGTTTCTCCTTCTTCTATAATAGTGCCTTTAAGGCAACAATGGCAAAATATTAATTAATCTGTGTTAAAATGTGGGACTATTTCAACTATAGAATATAGAAAGAAGATTGCCACCTTTGTGCATTGGATTCTTCCCACATTTTTCTTCTTTCCCTAGGTGGGATTCTTCATTAAATTTACACTTGTTAGTTTATTTTTCCCTTTTCTTTATATCAATAAGTGCTATTATAAAAATACATAATTGCTAAACAATGACACATGGCTAAAAATATAATGTAAATTATGAATAAACATGTTATAAAAATTTAAGAAAATTCTATACCTCATAGTTATTTTCTAGTGGTAATTTTAATGGTTTATTTTAAAGTGTACTTAGCCAATTGAGGTCAGGGACAGTTTTCAGGCCAATTGAGGAGCAGAGTATATAGCTCTATGAAAAATCAAACCAGAGTTTCTCAAAAGAAGGGTTTTTGCTGAAGCGGTAGTAATAACCTGAATAGTGAGGTTGCGCCTGAAGGTGTCAGGGTCGTTAAGAAGCAAGGTGTTGACCAGACCAAACAACTGCATCACTCGCTCATCTTGGCGCAGGTCCTCATGACCTTTCAGTAGAAACATGTAGTCCCGACCATTACTTCCTATGTAGACAAATACACTATTAGCTTGGCAGTAACATTATAAAAACACTAAAATGGTCACTCACAAAACCTTTACTTGATTGTTTGGTGGCAGAAGTGCTAAGTGTGACCTATGTTTATCTTTTCAGTATGAAATAAATCTTACTGGTTCTTTATGGGTGTGAAACTTGGTCTCTTACCTTAAATAATGAAAACAAAATTAGGGTGTTTGAAAACAAAGTGCTTAGGAAATTACATGATGAGTAACATACCCTGTATTCATCACAAGACATTGTTAGAAGTTAAGACAAGTCTCGTAGAGTAAGGTGGGCGGGATATGCAGAACGAATGGAAAATTCTAAATCCATGTTCAAGGTAAATACTGGCAAGCCCAATGGTAAGAGACCATTGGGAAGACCTAGGCACAGATGGCAAAGATAATAATAGAATGGATTTGAAAGAAATAGGGTATAATGAGGTAGACTGGATAAAACTAGCTCAAGATAAGAATAGGTGGCATACTTTTGTAAGTGGGGCAATGGACTATCAAGTTCCTAATGACATGGAGTAAGTACCATATTGGCCCGAGTATAAGATGGCCTCAAATATAAGACAACCCCCCTATTTTTCCCTTGGCTGAGTAAAAAAATATATATATAACCTCAAATGTAAGACGACCTTACCATATTTTCTCAATTTTCACCTTTGTTTATTTGTTTTGACAATGTGCCGCGTTTTTCTACGCTATCAGGTGACATTGGAAAAGATAAAAATATACTGTGATTAAAACCGCACTAAACTAAATTATATGTATGTTGCTGTGACTAATTCACACAAAAAACAAATGAATACAGCAAGATAATCAGCAGGCAGCTGACATCACGCACCATGGAGAAAAGAAACACTATTACTAAACATTGATTCGTGCAACTAGTCGCTACACAGCGCTCACCACTACTGTAGTTCTATGACCAAAATAAAAAATAACTTTGATGTAATGTTTATGTTTTTAGTTTTTATGAATAAAATACCACAATACAATAAAGTTTTTGAATTAGTATTCATGTGGAAACATGTTGTCATGCATGATATACTAACTCTAATAAATGATTTGTAATAGATGCAATTTTTCACAAACATTAAGTTTGAAATTAATAACACAAGAAGCTATGCCATGACGATAATTTACATGTTAAATACCTTAGTAAAATACATTTTTATAGTTTCTTACATGTGTAAAAATGTGTTTTGTGCTAGATTTAATAGCTTTAGTTGGAAATATGCAATACAAACGGCTTTAAACAAAAAGTAAGTTGAAATTAATACCATAAGATGCTAGGCTGCAAATATATTTTTTGCCTTCGATTTTTAATAAAGACTATCATCTCATATTAGGGCCAATACGGTAAGTACTCTACTCTGATACCTTCTTTATATATAATCAAAATCTTAGCATATATTACTGGGCCAATTTAGCTACAATGTGCCATTTTCAATATTTTTCAACTTAATTTATTAGGGTTGTACAAAGTTTTTTTTTTAAATTTAAAAACATTATTCAATTGCTATACATTTGTGTCGTGTATACTCCATTTACTCTAAAAGGTATTACCTTGACAGATTACACTTTGACCCTATCTATACTAGCAATACCAGAGATTCTCAAAGTGGGGTCCTCAAGGATCGTACAGGATCGTACAGGGGGTACATGACATACCTTTATATATTTTGTAGATCTTATAAAATTTTATATAAAAGGGTAAGTAGTTGGTATGAACAAAACACAATGGAAATGCCTTCCCATATTAAATCCCAATGATAATGTGAGGGGTTGGTCATGCCCCTTGTGCCCACATCTTTGAGAGGAGCGTTTAGAAATTCAATTTTATATTTTTCTCATCTGTAAGTGCAAAGAACTTTCAGGAAAAGCACCGAAACATTTTATGCCTTTTCCAACAACTTATTTGTGCCAGCAACCAACCTCGTACGCAGAGCTTGCGTGGCCGCTGCTTGGAGGTTATGACTTGCAGCGAGCTCTGAATGTGGGCTATCCGCACCACAGGTTGGCCGGGGATATAAGAACCTGGCACTGCCAGCTCCAGGTCTCGGCACATGAGCAACTTGGGGCTGACATACTGCAGCTCCAGGCTTGTCAACTGCGGGAGTTGGCGGGAGATGCGCCGGAACACGTGGTAGTATAGGTCCCATGCCTGGTTCAGGTCCCTTACATTACCAGATACCTTGTACCTGTGGCACCACTCCTGCGCTTCCATTAGATCTCGCCCATATGCCTGCAAAACACAATGGTTCATCACTTACTTAGTTCATATTTCAGCTGGGGTAGAAAGCAACAATAGGACAGTCTGTTGTAACTAATGAAGGTCTCCAGAATATTGAAGTTGGAATAACAGCTGACTTGAGGCTCTTCAGAGTATTAATATTGGAATAACAACTGATTTGATGACCTCCAGAGTATTAATGTTGGAATAACAGCTGTCTGATGGATCCTGATGATTAAGAGGGAAGTCCCACCAAATATCTAAAAAACGTGTACTACTAACCTCCTTAAATCTGATGGTAGTTATTATTTAATAGCTTTGTAAATTTTTCTCCTATTAAAATAAAGATTGGTTGTTTTAACAAAATTAATTTGATTTCGGTAAATCCAAACATTAAAAGATATAAATTATTGAATTTCAAATTTTTAAGGTAATTTTTATGATTTTTCTTCCATGATTATGCCTGAAATACTTTTTCCAAAAAAAAAAATTAAAATGTTTTTTGATTAATAATTTGAAAAGGGATTATATTTAAAAAAACTAAATTAATTAAAAATGAACTTGAGAAAATATGTAAACAATTATTATTTCATACCCTCAATATTTTAATATCTTTTCACCTGAAAGGTTTCTGAAACAGCAACTCAAGTGTTGTATTTTTTAAAAGAGAATATTGTTTTTAAATTTGAGTCTACCGGCCGGTTGCTGTGTGTTTCTTTTGTTGTATTTAGCATGCGCTTTCTGAACCAAATGATTATATAAGCACATGATAATTTCTATGAGTGAGATAGAAAGGTCCTAACAATTTTGCTGGGAAAGGTATTTTCACAAACCTTACAGGGTTCTCTTACATACCACAATCGACATGGGATCGACGTCTTTACTTTCCCTCCAAAAGAAGTTATGCAATGAATTGTTATCATTCAAAAGAAATCCTATGACCCCGGCAGGGTTTTAACCCACGAACATTGGGTCTTGAGGCGAGCACTTTACTCTAAGACCAGTGAAGTCAACAAAACTGCTAGCAATATTATATGATTGAATGCTAAAGTATAAAGATAGTGCCACAAATACAAAACAAAATATTGTTACAGAATAGAAATAACAATCTCAACTAAAACCATTTATGGCTGCACTAGTGAGCACATAAACTAAATGCAAGGCTCATTTAGTCTAGCCTATTGGCAACTGGGAGATCAGGGTTTAATTCGAAGCCAGTCATTCTCGAGGTATTTTTTCTAAATGCTATCCTTTTATTTCTGTATGCAAGTACAGGTACAATTCACCTACATTCTACCTTCATCACCCCTACCCGATTAGCGGGAGTAAATGTGTAGAGCCCAAACAATTAGTAAGGCAATGAGCTAAAAAATAAAGTTGAAGAACGTTGAGCAGGGCCTTATCTAGGGTGTGTGCTCATTATAGGAGCCAAGGAAAACCTTACTAAAATGCCAAATAGCTATTTTTGCTAACTGGTATGTTTTTTAAAAATCGGTATATTGTTTTACTCATTAAAAAAAACTTTACATGAATCAATATATTGAGAAGCTTTGAGCGTAAAATCACCACTCCTCTTTTGATGAGAAAAGAGGTCAGATAAATAATGTCAATAGATCAATTGTGTTTGTTTATTTCTAAGACATTCTTAAATATATAATTCCTATAAGCTCATTAGGTAAATAAATATATTTATGGTGGTTTAAAAAGTAAACAAAAGAGTAGGGCTAATGTTAAAGGGGGTTTAAGTGGTGAAGAACATTTTTTTTAAATAACGGCTGTTTCCATAAGCTACGGGATTTTTTAAAATAGTATATTGACTTAGTGTTAACATTTATGACTAATTCCCCTTTTTAATTTATTGTTTTGCAAACTTGTGTACATTTTTATGTATTTGAAATATAAATTTTGTGTTGACAACTACAAATGTTTTGTGTTACATACTTTTTTTTTTAAATGATGTGCTTTTTTACTACTTATTTTAAACAAATATTATTCAAGCAAATTAATTTTTTTTTTTGCCACTACATGAACGTCATTGTTCAACATTCGATTTATTTATCTGATCATAACATAATAATTGTTCAGATAAATAGACATTCTTTTGAGACTAAATATTATATTGTGTTTACTGTGGAGGGGGTCACAGAAGAGACTTATTTCAAATAATGGTTTAGGGTAAAATCATCTCACATGTATAATTTACTAGCAGGCTCATCCATTCTTTGCACTAGATCAAACTATTCAAATTAGGACATTCAACATCTGGCTGCTAGAATTTATATAATTCTTCCTTGCACAATACCAAGCTAACTATGGCAATCCCAATTTAAAATTCCCGCTCAGCTTTCACTCATAGATTTGAAATTTTAACACTTATCTTTCTCATATAGTAACTAGCCAAGAGTTGGTTTACTTCCATTGTATTTTACAAATAAGAATTAAATTTTCTTAAATTTGTCATCAGTAACCCATAAGGGAATTTATGTGTGGTCAACTGTATCATTTATTTATTTTTTCAAACCTCTAAATACTTTAAGCAAGCCTGATCCTGCTAATTTTAAAGTATGATGTTGCGAGTAGAGATATGCCTACTTTGATGAGTTTTGTTTAACTCTTTATATTAATTGTATAAAGCCAAAAATGACCAAACTCAATTGAGTATATACATTAATTTGGACACCCTTCGCTTATAAATTGTGGGCAGGAGGTAGATCACAAACCAAACATGTTTGTGTCCTTGTATATGTGTGCGTGTGTGTTCAAATAGCATACACACACACACACACACAAAAGTATAATTCTGGAATTATTTTTTTAATTGTTTAACTTTGTAGGAATTCAAACCACTCTATTCTCAATGATTAGCTCTTAGCTCAGGCTTAAAAAAACGTGCTACTTAAAAAATAAGTTTGGCTATATTCGGTTTTATTAGGTTTCTTGTGGTGTGATCAAAGATATTATGTATGTTATCTGATTTAACCAATCATTCTAACATATTAATTAGTGCCTAGACTGTTACTTTACAAAGAAAATAACATCTAGGCCTAGGTATAATATTATATTTTATAAATCAATAGACACTGGTTAACAAAACTCAAAATAAAACTTTCATGCAATCATATTAGTAAAATTTGTTTCTTAGAAAAGAAATTGTATGTATATTCTTTAAAATATTCAATAATATTAGTTTGATCTAGTCATATGTTAGTATGTTTATTTCAATTCCCAATCTATCTACTACATTTTTATTTAAAGTGAATAATCATATTTTAAATATTAAAAGGGAAATAAACTAACTACTTTCAAAAATTAATTGACAATTGCTTTGTAATAAAAATAATAAGTGTTTTTTTGTTTGGTTTTTTAAGTGGGTATTTTTAATAAAACCAATGTGGGTTTCTTTGGGCTGTCTTAGCTAACTATACTTGCTTTAATTATATGTGAATGTAACAAACAGCTATTGCATCCATATTATTTACTTTTATTATAAAACTTTAAACTACTTTTTAAATTACACTTTTACATACTGTTGTTTGATACTTGTAAACAATAGGAAACCCCAAAAACAACATTACTCAATCATTTAAGGAAATCTTATAGTGTTAGATTTCATTTCAACATTGGTTAATCACTAACTTCCAATACTTACTTTAAATATTTTTAAAGATTAGACACTTTACAAAGATTTTTGTTTATTAATAAATAAAGAAGTGTGTTGTGTATAATAAATAAACATTCTCTTAACTAGGCCTATAATAACAAACACGAGTTTGGTAACTGTTCCGCTTTAGATTTGTGACGTCACTTCTGTGATGACGTCACCGGGGCTCACCGGGGCGTCTCACGCAACCGTCTTAGTTAGTTCCCGCGTATATCTCCGAGTGGCGAGCATCTGCTCTTTGTTCTTTAATAGTTTATTATTCTTTCATAAATAAAACTAACAGGTTATGGGTTCAGGACGCTGTATTAACGTTTTGGAAGAAGATAAACATTGACTATTTGTTTTGTTAACGTGATAGGGCAGTGTAAATGCGGTAATATAAATATCGTTAGTGCCGCCTGAAATCACATCCATTAATTCAAGATGGCCGGCTTCTTGACACATATAGAAAAGCTGGGAAAGGAAAACTATGATACATGGAGACAACAAATGGAAGCAATTTTAATTAAGAACGACCACTGGGAATACGTCGATGGAACCAATCCTAGGCCTAAAGCGGCTGTAGGTGCTGACGTGGAATCAATTGCTGATACCGCTAGACACGCGGCCACGTGGGACAAAGCTGACCGTAAAGCTAAAGCTGATATTATTTTAGCTGTGAGTCCTACAGAACTTTGTCACATAAGACATTGTGAAACATCGCAAGACGTTTGGCAAAAACTAGAACTAGTTTACCAGTCTAGAGGGCCTGCAAGAAAAGCTACACTTTTGAAAAAACTCTTGTTCACAAAAATGCAAGAAGGAGAAAACATGGCGGATCATCTCACGAATTTTCTCAACACAGTTGACAAACTCAATGAAATGGATATTCGCATTTCTGAAGAATTATTAACCATCGTGTTATTATACAGTGTGCCAGATAGCTACGATAATTTTCGTTGTGCAATCGAAGCTAGAGATGAACTACCGGACACAGAGTCTTTGAAAGTAAAACTTCTAGAAGAATTCAGTGCAAGACAGGACAAGAAAGCAGACTTAAATGGTGCGGGCGCTTTCTATGTAAAATCTTCCATAGGGCGAAGTCTAAATAAAAACAAACCTCCGGATAAAAACTGTGTAGGCCTACCTACAAATCAAAATAATAAAGTTTTTCAGATCCAAGGTCAAAGTGGTGTGCAAAATCAAAATAGGAATTTTAAAGCATCAAAACGGTTATATAAGTGTAACTATTGTAAAAAATTGGGACACAAGGCAGCCGATTGCTGGACAAAAATGGCGAATGAAAAGCAAGTTTCGATGGCATCAGAGCAAACCCATGCAGCTGCAGAAGAGATCGTGACATTGACATCATCTTCAGTGAGCACTCTCTGTGCGAAGTTAACGAGAAGAGATGACGTGTGGTGTGTTGACAGTGGAGCAACAACACACATGTGCCGCGACAAGAATAGTTTTTTGGAACTCACGCCAACCATAAGTCAGAAGGTTAGGTTAGCGGATGACAGAACAACTGACATTGAAGGCATTGGAACTGCAGTAATGAATGTTTCAAATAAAAAGGGCCAATTTGTAAAAGTGAGGTTAGAAAACACTCTTTTTGTACCCACACTTAAGACAAATTTATTTTCAATTTCAAAAACTGTTGAAAAAGGGCGAAGCGTGTGTTTTAATGCAAATGATGCTGAAATTGTCGAAAATGGTGAAGTGTTGTTAACTGCTCGTAAACGTGGAAATTTGTATTTTATCGAACCTTACATGCAAAGTGAGAGTTCGACACATGTAGCTAACGTGAGTAAGGCAGGCAATCTTAGTGAACTTGAAAAGTGGCACAGAAGATATGGACATTTAAATGCGTATGACTTGCAGAAACTCGTTCAGAAAGACATGGTTAGCGGTATGAATTTTAAGAAATCAGAAACATTTTCAACATGTGAAACCTGTATCTTAGGAAAGCAAGTTGCTACGCCTTTTCCAAAAAGGTCTGAGTCGAAGAGTGAAAAATTACTTGAATTAGTGCACTCAGATGTTTGTGGCCCAATGAGAGTGAAATCTCATGGTGGTGCTTCTTATTTTGCAACGTTTATTGATGATAAATCTAACTGGGTAGAAGTTCATTTTCTAAAACATAAAAGTGACGTGAAAAAGGCTTTTGAAACATTCAAAGCATTAGCGGAAAACCGTCACGAAAGGAAAATCAAAACTTTGCGGACAGACAATGGCCTGGAGTACTGCGGAAAAGAGTTCACAGAAGAAATGCGCATCGCAGGGATAAGAAGAGAACATACCGTAGCAGAAACTCCAGAACAGAACGGCAAAGCTGAACGCATGAATCTCACGCTGGTGGGGATGGCAAGATGTATGCTGTTGGAGTCTGGCTTACCAACAAGTTTTTGGGCCGAAGCGATTGCCACAGCTGCTTACATCAGAAACAGATGTCCATCAAAACAGCTGGAAGAACAAACCCCTTATGAAATTTGGTTCGGGCTAAAACCAAAAATAGGACATTTCAAGACGTTTGGTTGCAAGGCATATATGCTGAATAAGGCCCCAAATAAAGGAAAGTTTGACCCAAGATCCAAGGCAGGTATTTTTGTGGGTTACTCTACTGAATCGAAAGCGTATCGAATTTGGGACCCAGAAAAACAAAAAATATTGAGAAGCCGAGATGTAAAATTTTTGGAAAATTTTGAAACTGTCAAAGTTTCGGATGAACAAAAGGAGTGTGCGAACTTTGAACCTTCTTACTTATATGTTGATAACAGTGTGAAAGACCCTATTTCTAATGCTGATGGACATGTAGATAAAGTTCAAGAAAGTGATCCCATTGATCCTGATAGGCCTATTGAAGTCAATGAGAATTACCTCAAATCAGAAAATTTAAGCAAAGACTGCACAGTGATTGAGAATAAGAGGGGGCCTGGTCGACCTAAATTGATTAAAACAGGAAAGCCGGGACGACCAGCAAAACATTTTAATCTGGTTACGCCAAAACCTGAAAGTGCGAGCTTGATGTATGAAGAGGCAGTAAATCCATCTGTACAAGAAGCCTTAGAAGGACCTTATGCAGCTGAGTGGCAGAAATCGATGGAAGCTGAGTTCAACGCTCTGACACACAGCAAGGCCTGGACATTGAAACCACGCCCAAAAGATAAAGCTGTCATTGGTTGTCGGTGGGTACTCAGAACAAAGTATGGGCCAGACGGTAATGTCGAACGCCGGAAAGCTCGGTTGGTAGCGAAGGGCTATAACCAACGCCCAGGGATTGATTTCCATGAAACATTTTCACCTGTTGCGAGACTTAGCTCAATAAGACTAGTTGCTGCCCTAGCAGCTGAGTTAGGCCTTACTTTGTATCAGCTTGATGTTGTAATGGCCTACATAAATGGAGATCTTGACGAACAGATCTATATGGAACAGGCGGACGGTTTCATTACCCCTGGAATGGAGCGTCTGGTTTGTTCACTCGAAAAGTCCATATATGGCCTAAAGCAGTCGGGCCGACAGTGGTTCAAAAAGTTGCACGAGAGACTAGAAATTTTTGGACTCAAACAATTAGATTGTGACAAGTGTGTGTACCACATGAATGATGGTTGTGTGACTCTTATCGTGGTTGTTTATGTAGATGATTTGATCATAGCTACAAACAGTAAAGAAGCCTACACAAGATTGAGAGACGATTTGTCTCAAAACTTCCAAATGAAAGACTTAGGAAAGCTGCACTACTGTCTTGGAATTGAATTCAAACAAGATGAAAATTCAAAGTTGGTCACTATGTCACAGAAATCGTACATAGAAGATGTTCTCAAAAAGTTCGGAATGCAAGACTGCAAACCGGTAAATACCCCATTAGATGGAAACAGCAAATTATCCAAAGCCATGGAGCCATCTACGGAGGAGGAGGCAGAGGAAATGAGCGAAGTTCCGTACCAGCAACTCATCGGTTCTCTGATGTACCTCGCAGTATCTACACGACCAGACATTGCGTATGCGGTGAGCTCTTTGAGCCAGTACAACCTAAACCCCGGAAAAGGACACTGGGTTGCGGCGAAGCGCGTCTTACGATACTTGAAAGGTACGAGCAACCATGGACTAGTCTACAAGAGATCTGGCGCTGAACTGATTGGATACGTGGATGCAGATTGGGGAGGAGCCCTTGATGACAGAAGATCATACACAGGCTACGCCTTTCAAGTGGCAGGCTCTGCCGTGACATGGGAGGCGAGAAAACAATCCACCGTGGCTCTTTCAAGCACTGAAGCAGAGTACATGGCTCTTACGGAAGCAGCAAAAGAGACAGTTTACTTACGAAACCTGTTAAAAGAAATCGGGTTCTTGAGTGTTAATGCAATACCAACTCTTGTTTATTGTGACAATCAAGGAGCAGAAAAGCTCATGCATAATCCTGTGTACCACTCTCGTACCAAACACATTGACATTCGGCATCACTATGTGCGTGAAGTTTTTGAACGAGGCGAAATCAATGTGAAATACATTCCAACAAACAAGATGGTAGCTGATGTGCTCACGAAAGGACTGTTCGGACCAAGCCATCATCAGTGCATACAAGGACTTGGCGTGATATACATTAATAAAGTTAACACGTGTTTGAGAGGGGGTGTTGTGTATAATAAATAAACATTCTCTTAACTAGGCCTATAATAACAAACACGAGTTTGGTAACTGTTCCGCTTTAGATTTGTGACGTCACTTCTGTGATGACGTCACCGGGGCGTCTCACGCAACCGTCTTAGTTAGTTCCCGCGTATATCTCCGAGTGGCGAGCATGTGCTCTTTGTTCTTTAATTGTTTATTATTCTTTCATAAATAAAACTAACAAAGTGTTTAGTTTGTCATTGGTTTTATTTTTTTATTTATAGGTCTTTCCCTAATGCTAAAGGACTGGACTTTATAAATATTATGGGAACAAAACACACATGGAAATTGTTATGTAAAGTATTGTAAAATTGTACTTAATATAATTTATATTTTTACTGTCTTTAGGTTGAGTTTACTCTAATTTTGATCATAAGAAGAGTAAATGTTAGTCACAAATGTTAGTAAAACTATAATGATTTATTCATAACTCAAGTAATTTGATTTACAATTTTAACTTTCGATAGATATTATAAATAGGCCTACCTTTAAAATAATAATCAAGAAAATGCCATCAAGTTTGACCACAATTTTTTTTTATGTATTTATTTGTATTTTCTAAACCTGTTCTTCCTACAAGAATTAGAGTATATATACATGGCCAAACGCAATGGGGGTGGTTTTCCACTTTATATTTATCACATTTAATTTCTTTTCATCCTCGTCAGAAGAATGTTGTTGCATTTCCTATAAACAATCCTTTTTAATTTTAAATTATGATAAGTAAAATCCTTGTAAATAATGTTAATGTAAAAGATTTTTTTTTTATCTATAGTAGTTTTAATTTGGTCTATTATGAATTATTACTAAAACAATTTAAAAGCTTTACCCATATTTTAATTAATTGGATCTTTTATTTTAATGATTAACTTTCAATTATAATTCATTATCGTATTAATTAATGCAGAATGTCATGGTTTTAGACCTGTACCTTAATTAAAAATATAAATCTAAAATACTATTATTGATTATTAATAATATACTATATTATACAAGTGTACAAACTGAAAGAATGTTGAAAGAGAACTACTACAGCTATGTATCATTTTGAAATAGAAACCTGAGAAAAAAAGAAGAAACCAACCCTCTCCTTTCTTTGTCTCGGTATTTTGTTTCCAATGAGTTGTGCAGTGTTGAAGGAATCTATTTTTGGAAAGAATGTATACCTGCCAGTCAGTCAATCCTACAGGCGACGAAATGTCTAGCTGTACACAAGTTGAATTAACAGAGGGGGAAATGGAATTGATGTTCTCTACAAGCACGAAGCATAGCGGATTTGAAACAAAATAGAATGTATGGGGGTTCTCCCTTAATGTTGGAATAACAGCAGACTAAGAAATCTAGATGGTTAATGTTGGAATAACAGCATATTGAGGGCTCCAGAGTATTAATGTTGGAATAAAAGCTGACTTGATAAACTCCAGAAGATGAGCAAAGGCCCCAGCTAATTAATGTTGAAATAAAAGCTGAACAAGGGCTCCAGCTAATTAATGTTGGAATAAGAGCTGCCTGAGGGCTCCAGATGATTAATGTTGAAATAATAGCTAATTGAGGGCTCGCTCCAGATAATAATTTTGGAATAACAGTCGACCAGGAGCTTCCAAGTAGTGTGTTATCAGACAAGGCCGACAAAGATATTGGTTCACATTATACCAAAATCAGGAGATCCGTGGTGAGGGGGGTAAATGAATAACTAACTTTGAATCCCCAACAAGTTAAACTTAAGTGTAGCTGTGTTTAGGAAGCACTTAGTGTAGTGATTGCTATACCTGGTTGAATGAGGTCTCCTTTAGTGTCTGGGGTCCCCTTTCCAGCATCTCGTGCAGTGGTCCAAGTGTGTCAAACATTCCTTTCACGTTCCTCTCACCGAAGTAGAGTCGGCTCGCCTCCTCCAAACCCTCGTGCCACAGTTCATGCCACAAGATGGCCACCCTGATCAACTCATCACTCACCTGTTGACAAAGGTCGTCATTTAGAATAGTTTGCTCTCCTATCCATGAACTCTAGTGTCAAAACAGTATTTCAACAATCTAACCTAGCAAAAAGGATGAAGTGTTTGAATAACAGAAACTTCATTTGTATTCGTATCACCAAATAAGATTTTAATTCCACCCAATATGGTGGTTATAAGGTCTAAAGCAGAGGTGGGCAACATATTTTTTAATGTAGCCACAGATGTAGTGAATGAGAAGTGAAATTTGGTTCACCATATAGAAATTGAGAAATTGGGTTGCCTAATCGAACATTTAAATACTTGCACCGCATCTTACTACCCGTTCAAGCTATATGCTTTAGTATTAATTACACTAATGGATTAGGAATTGGAAAGGTTAAATATAGAGGAAGTGAACCCGCATTTGCGTGGAGGAAGAGTGGAAAACAATTTAGGAACCTTCTCCCCCCCCCAGTTCAGCCGAGCGAGATTCGAACCTCAATATACCCGTCCTCGGCAGTCTAGCTCAACACGAAACAAGCATGTTAGGAGCATTTAAAACAACACATTGTTTGAACAAGTTTATTCAAACCATGTGCATTTTGACTACTCAGTTACAACAGTCTTAGATGCAGACGATGAAAATTATTTATAATGAAAATGTGAGACAATTTGAAGTGAAATTTTACAACCATTTGGTCTGATAATTTGCAGAAACATTGGCCAAGTATTTGAACTCGGTGAACTTGTGAAATAATTCCAATAATATGTAGGAAATATCAATTTAAAACTTGCACACACTTCCAGGAAAAAGTTTATTTTATTTTGAGACCAGGAAAACTCAAATTCGCCAGACTTTTAGGAGCAATTTGCGAGAGGGTATCCGAACCCAGGTCTATGGTTTCTGTCTTGTAATAAATTGGATTGCTGATGACAAGGAAGGTTGAAATTTGAATTTCGGCTGGGTGAACTAGGGGTGGTTTTCTCATACCATCTCCCTGATATTGTTGTGTTTCCTGTGAACAACTTTCAACATCCTTAAACTTTTAGATTAACTTGTTTAAAGCAATTGTGTTAACATAGTAATTGAAATGTATATATTTTAATTTTTATAAAACAAAAAAGTTTAAATAGGACAAGGGGTGTACCAAGTATACACTTTTCAGTTTAAAGCTTAATTGATTCAAATATATGAGTTATTCTAAGTTTAGATATTTTTGATTGTTTTATGCTTTGAAAAGATAAAAAAAAATTAGATTGTTCTTATTTATGTGACTAATTTTTTTATCCATGTCCTCTGCCTCCTCCTTCAGTTCCTGGAATTTTCTTCTTTCCCTTAACTCATCTAAGATTAGAATCTTCCTTCTTATTAAGCTCTTCTTTACCTCAGCCTTTTCGTCTATGACATTTTGCAGAAGACAGTTCCTGGTAAGAATGTGTATGATCCAGTTTTATTGGTACCAAAGAATCACATACAAAATGGTTCTCTTCTCACCTTATTTTTCTTAAGACTTCTTCAATGGTCACCTTGTATGTCCACCTGATCTTTCAATTTTTCTTCAGCACTACATTTCAAAGCTTTCCAAGTATTTCTTTTCCATCTTCCTAAGTGTCCAAGTTTCTACTCCTTACAGTGCAATGTTCCAAATGTAGCATTTCATCAGTTTCTTCCTCAGTTTCAAACTCAACTTGTTAGTCAGCAGTAACCTCTTCTTGTTGAAAGCTTCCTTGGCCATGGCAATCCTCGACCTAGTTTCCTTGGTGCAGTAGGCAGGTATTCTTTGTCATCAGACTTCCGAGTTACTTGAAATTATCTATGTTTTCCAATGCCTGGTTTCCCATTTTGATTTTCAGCAGCTCTTTAATTATTTGGAATCGCCATCACTTTTGTCTTCTTAATGTTGATATCCATGACATATTTTCACTCTATTTCCACCAGCTAGTCCATGATTTCCGGCAATCCTTCTTTATTTTCGACCGGACATGCTAAATCAACTGCATATTTTACTGTGTTGATGATGTGACTTCCTATCCTGAAATTGCCATGTTTTTTCAAAGCTTCCTTAACCAGCTACTCGTTACACAAGTAAAATAGAATGAGTGACAAACAGCACCCCACCTCACACATCTCCATATCTCTACTCTGTTGGTGTCTTCATCATTCAGCCTCAACTTCACTCGCTGTCCCTTGTACAGGTTTGCAATCATCTTTATGTCCCTCCAGTTGATGCTAATCTTCTTGAATATCTCCATCAGTTTCTTCCACTAAACTTTATCAAATGCATTTTTCCAGTCAATGAAACCAATGTAGACTTCTTCCTTGACTTCTAGCACTCTTTATGAAATTACTATCAGCATCTCATCCCAATGGCATCTCTGGTTCCTTTTCTAAATTCAATCACACTTTCTATTTTATATTCCAGTTGCCTGTTGAGTATTCTAGCCATGATCTTCCTCAGATGAGAAATTGTCAGAGGCATTAATCCAGTGTTTCCCAGTTCCTTCAGTAGGTCAGCTGGTATGTCATGACCTCCAGCAGCTTATGTCCTTTATGAATCTCTCCCCTTCACTTTTTAAAATGCTGGGCCCTTTTTCATATTCCTCTACCTAGTCTTCTACTTCAATCTCCCTGGTCTATTTTCCTTGTCATTCAGATTTTCTATTTATCGTTCCCAAATCGTAAGAACCTCTTTACGATCCATCACTATATGCCCTTTGGGGTTTTCTCTTCCTATTGTTCATACAACTTTGTTTTCATTCCCTCTCAGTTTCTTTGTTTTCTGGTAAATGAGGTCTTGCCTTACTTTTCTTTGCAGTTCAATAAGCTCTGCATGTCTTCTTTATATAATCTTTCCTCGCTTTGTTTTTCTCCTTAACATGTTTAACCTCATATATTCTTCTTTGTTGATGTTTTTCCATTTCCTTCTTTATTCCATTTTATGAAGAATTTCTGTTACTACCCAGGGCTTTTGTGCAGTCCTCTTCACTTTTCCAATGTTGTCATTTTGCACCTAAAAAAAATTAATCTTAACACAATTCCACTTTCCTTCTGCACTATACTCTCTTCTCTCACTTCACTTAACTTTTGTTCTAATGAATTTCTCACAATGTCACTCTTGCTTCTTAGTTTTTCTTAGTCTCGCCTAAGTTCTCTCTTGCTCCTCTTCCTTATACTCTTCAGTCTTGTTTTAATGTACACCACCAGAAGGTTGTGGTCTGAATTTATGTTTGCCCCTGGCAATGTCTACAGAACCTTCCATCCATTCCTGAATTGCTGTTTGGCTAGGATATAGTCTAGTAGTTGGTACCTGCTGATGTCTCCTCAGCTCTTATAAGTCAGTAGTTTTGTCTTCCATTTCTTGAACCAGGTGTTTGTCACCACCAGTTCATTCCTTTGGCTGGATTCGATGAGCATCTGCCCTCTGTTGTTTCTCTTCCTCTATCCACATGGCCCAATGATCTTGTCCTGTCCTTCTCCAACCACACTGATCCAATCATCCATTGTTATCCCTCGCTGCAGCTTCGGAAGTATCTGGTTGATGTCGCAACGACGATGACGTTGTGTTCAAACACGTGTGGGTAGGGGTAGGAAAAGGTCAGCGAGAATGTTCTGGCAACGTTAGTCGTGGTGGAACAGAAGGATGTCCTGGCAATGTGAGTCGTGGTGGAACATGAGGAAGTCCCGAGGTGGAGTGGTAGGGTACTGGTCCCGGCAGCGTGAGTTGCGGTGGGAGGTAGAGTATTTGTCCAGGCAACATGAGTCGCGGTAGGGTGATGGTGGGGAGAAAGAGGGTTAAAAATATATTGCTCCTTCATAATATAAGACAATTTAATTTCTCTTTCAAACAGGTGGGACACCTAGTTCGGGTAGCCACTCTTCGACTGGCCTATGACCTATGAACCCTAGTATTAAGTACCCTCGTTACGGATGGCTTAGAGGTTATAAAGTGTGAAGTGGTTCAGGCAGTAAAGAGGATGGTTGGCACGGCCTTTACAAGTACGGAGGAAAGATACAAGGGGCGACTGAACAGTGGGGCACAACAATCACCCACAATGGCTTGCGCACTTGCACAAGGGTGACCCCTACATCATATTATACAAATCTTATCCTAGTAATCCCATATTATTTCTTATTTCTAAATAAACAAATTATTTAAGT
Source organism: Timema shepardi (assembly GCA_902151425.1). Classification (NCBI taxonomy): domain Eukaryota; kingdom Metazoa; phylum Arthropoda; class Insecta; order Phasmatodea; family Timematidae; genus Timema; species Timema shepardi. The sequence goes on along the minus strand of CABFVX010001813.1, from coordinate 40,185 downwards.
ATGCATTCTTAAAGCTAGTTTCATAATAGTTTAGACATAGATTGATTGCAATAGTTCCTATAAACACCATCTATCCAAGCAAACAAAATGAAGTCCAATATACGACATATAGATTTAAAACAATACTGCCCTTTCTAGGGCCAACAGATACTCGACAGAAAACAGCCCTTTACAGGGCCATTAAAATACAACAAATAGTCGGCCCTTTCTAGGGCCACCAATATAAAACAAATAATCGGTCCTTTTCAGGCTCACACTTGGACAGTGTTTTACTGAGGGGGTTTACCCACACATGGTGTTGTTTTCATCATGCACTGGGGTTGAGTAACCCTGCACCATGATGTTTGTGTCACACACTGGGTTATGTTACCGTGCACCATGATATTTGCGTCACGCACTGGGTCGGTGTAACCACACACTGTGTTGTTTGCTTCAAGCATTGGGTTGGCATAGCGACGCACTGTGTTGTTTGCGTCCCGCATTGGGGTGGTGTGACCATGCACTGTAAGGTTTGTGTTATGCACTGGGTTAGGGTAACCACACACTGTGGTGTTTATGTCATGCACTGTATTGTTTGTTTCCCACATTGTGTTTGTGTGATCTTTGATCTCACAATGTTTTGGCGGGAATGGAAGTCGTCGAAGTCAGATACTCCATTTTGCACTGCTTGATGGGGGAGGGTCCGACCCTTTTGTGTCCTCAGAGATAGTGGGTTCAGGGTCTTCTGTTGTGGATTGTTTTCATAGCTGTTGTTCCCTGATGTTCTCACCAGAGGCTGCAGAACATAATTTTCGCCAATATATCTTTATTGATTGCCCATTTGGGTAGGTAACCCAGAAGACCCCTCCTCTTTGTTCACCGGGTAAGGTCCTTGCCATTTGGGGGTAAAACCAGCGTAGTAGGCTTCTGTAGCATTAAAGAATGGGTGGGTCCGAACTAGTACTATATCGCCTTTCTGGAAGGGCGTGGCGTGATGAAGGTTAGGTGTACCTTTGTTGATATGCCGCTTGATTTCCTCGCACCCATTCTTCTCTTCGGGCGGCTCCTTGGTTGGGGTTGTCATTGTCTTAAGTCGAATTTGATGGTTGATGATGCATGTTTTACAAAGAGGTCATTGAGTGTGGAAGACTTCTTGGTGTTGATCCAGTAACCCGCGGAGTTGTACTTGATGTTCAATTGGGGCATGTTGCCTGATTTTGTCCTAAGGAACCGTAAGATAATCTCCATTAAGACTCAGAGTCCAGTACAGAGTATGGCGCTCATAGTTACCATATAGTACTCAGCTGTTTTCGTAGTCCAGGATTACCTTCTGTTCTGTGAACCATGACACAAGGAATGTGACATTGATTTCTACCTTTTGCATGGTTAGGGGTAAAGTTATCTGGCCTCGGATGGCGAGGTCAAGCCCAACCTTGGCCAGATAGATGGGTGTGGGGAAAGAGGAATAATTTCTTCAGGTTTATAAAGGTAAGGTGTTGGTATTGGATGAAATTAGCGGTAGCTCCGGTATCTAATAGGGGTAGTAGAAGACCATGAGGAGTTTCACACAGAACTCTGGGAAGTGGTTGGGATGTAGAAGAATTTACGCTGTTTATTACATGTGGTGGCCCTGATTCCTGCCTCCCATAGGCAGGGCCCTGCTGTCCTCTGGCTTGGGAGTTTCTCGGTCTTTCCTTCTCTTGCTGGCGTTGGTTTAGTAATGGGCAGTCACGGTGAAAATGGTACCCTGGGCAGCCGTAGCATCTTGGAGATCATGGTTGAGATGTCAGTGTTGGGGTCTTAATGGGGTGTGTCATCTTTGTTGCAGGATTATTAGCCAGGTCTCGTCCCATGGGTACGGCCCTAGTGATCAGTTCTTCCAACTCTTGCTGGTATGGAGCTCGAAGAAAAGGTTTTGGTCCTGGTTGGACTAGTTCAATTAACATAGGGATTATCTCCGGGAGTGGTAGGGGCCAAGTGTTGATACATTTATATTTTGTGTCGTAGGAATATCTCAACGGGTTCTGTCTGTGTTTTTTCCTTCCCATATAGTTGCACGTGGAGAGAGGCTATGGTGGTTGTTCTGACGAAGTGGTGCGTTAGTCGTTGTTTGAATTCTTCCCCAAGTCGTAATTTATTCCCCGTAAAGTTTCCAGCACTGGGAAGCAGTGTCCTTGAGTTGCAGTTGGATGGTAAGTACCCATTCTAGCGGGTCTACTCGAGTGGTTCTGAGCTGGAGCTCACAGCATTGAGTGAAGGTAGTAAGGTCTTCATGTCCTCAACCATGAAATTCTGGTAGGGTTGGTAGGGTTGGTAGGGGTTAGGGGCTTGGACGTTGATGTTGGTAGGTAGCAGTCAGGTGGGAGTGGTCTGGTAGTGTGCCGGCAGTGGAGGAGGTGGACATCGAAAGAAGAGGCCACTCAGGTTTCTAAGCTCATCTTTCCAAGTCAGGCACTGGTAGTAGCAGTATCGTCAATCGTCCTCGCAGATAATCTCTCGGCCATCTTTCCCGGTACAGGTTAACCCTATACAATAACGTATTTCCTCTGGTGACTCAATACAGGTGGTACAACGGCAGGCTGGTTCGTTTTTGTCATGTGGCTCGTCTTCCTACCCACTGCATAGGTGATGATAGGGCTTTTGGCAGGATGTGCAGTTTATATAGTGTTGGTCCGCTCCTAGGGTACATGATGGGTTGGTACACTTTTTACTTCTAGTCGTAATCATTTTGTCTTCTCTGGCAAGGTTGTCTTGTCTTCTTTGCTGAGGTTGTTTGGGCGCCACCTGGTTTTGTTCACTCCCGGAAGTGTTGTGTGGTGTTCTGGGGTCGTGTAGTTGGTCCGCTGGACATCCGTCCTGTGTCTTGAGTCACCCCACGTTGGGCGCAAGAACTGTTATTCCTTGCTGCGGCTACGGGGGTAACTGGTTGATGTCATGATGAGGGCAACATTGTGTTCAGACACGTGTGAGTAGGGGTAGGAAAAAGGTCAGCAAAAGAGTTCCGGCAACGTTAGTCGTGGCAGAACAGAAGGATGTGTCAGTAACGTGAGTTGCTGTGGAACATAAGGAAGTCCTGAGGTGGGGCTGTAGTGTGCTGGTGCCGGCAGTGGGAGGTAGGGTGATTGTCCTGGTAATGTAAGTCGAGGTGGAACAGAAGGATGTCCCAGCAATGTGAGTTGTGGTGGAACATGAGGAAGTCACGGTGGGAGGTAGGGTGATGGTGGGGAGAGAGTGGGTTAAAACAATAATGCTTCTTAGTAATATAAGACAATTTAATAGCTCTTTCAAACAGGTGGGACAACCAGTTTGGGTAGCCACTCTTCAACTAGCCTATGACCTAGGAACCCCCGTATTAAGTATCCTCGTCACGGACGGCTTAGAAAACATGAAGTTTGGAGTGGTCAAGGCAGTAAAGAGGGTGGTTGGCGCTGTCTGTGCAAGTGCGGAGGGAAGATACAAGGGCCGACAGAACAGTTAGGCACAATATCATGATGATGGTGTTAATGTTCCCTCTACCCTCATGTTAAATAAATACATCAATTTCATCATATATTCATTCTGTGTCTAGGTCACTGTGGCCAGTTGTTGGCATGTACACTTATACTATCAAAATATCCACTGGTTTAGTGTTTAATTTCAAAAACATTAATATATAACTATGACACATCACTTAAGTAACACTTTTCACCACTATTTCCACTCCTTTTTCTACACTCTCTTTCCCCCTAAATAGAACAATGTGTAAATTGCGGACACTATTTCACCTTAATATTTCCACCAGAATTCACTTAAACCCGCACTGTTCACATCACACCTTTCCATTTATATTTTCAATTTTTTCAGTTGCCCAGCCCTTTTCATTGTTTTTACATTCCTTGTTCCTATGCTGAAAGTTTTATTTGATGAATGTTCTTTGTTGATCGTTCCCCCAAAAGTTGTCCCCGCCTAGTGATATACTACAGTTTCTGCCCGATTCAAGTCCATTACTGCATACTAGGGATTTGCAAGTACTTGAATTTTAGAGCCAAGCTGGCTTTCAATAGATGCTGGGCTCAAGATAGACCGATTGATAAAATCACAAATTTTATTTTGTATAAGGATATTTCTGTGCTGTATTGTGTCTCTTGTGATGAGTGACTTGTGGTTTACTATTCTCTATATGCCATTCTTTGAAAATATCATTTATAAATAAACTGAAATTGTACTAAATTTAGAGGAAGGTACAGGAAGGGTGGATAGAAACATAAAAAGAACAGACGCAACATGGCCTTTACAATAAAAATAAAAACACAGTTCACACATTATCTTGCTGCCATTGGACATCTAGTCTTTTCATTGTAAGAGCTATATTGTGTTTGTCCCCTTTTATATGTTTCTATCCACCTTTCCTATACCTACTTCCAAATATAATACAATTACGTGAAAAGAGGTTTTCCTTAGAGAGATGCCATTGGACTAAGAGATAATGGCTGCTTCTTGAAGAGAATTGTTCATTACCACCCAACCCCCTCCTTTTATGATTTTTTGTTTTCTCTTCTAGGAAGTTGCATTGCGCATTTCACACTCCCTCCTGATGAGTTACGATAGAATGAAACCTAGGTTGAGCAGTAGCAATTTATTTTCTCCAATAGGCGGCTACTACCTTTCTGTCCAATTGCAGCAATGTTAAGTGTGAACTGAGTTCTTCTTTTCACTGTGAAAACTATATTGGGTTCGTTCCTTTTATATTTTTCCATCCACCTTCCCTGTGCCTTCTTCCAAATACAATACAATTGCCTCAGAAAGCAAAGGGAGGTTTTCCTTACAAAAACTTATGAAAAGTGATCTTATAATCCGACTTACTGATGAGTATTTGTCCTCTCTCTTGAGAATCACCTCCTCACAGTTTCACTCATCTCACACCCCATTAAAAAAATTTTTTGAACGAACTTAAAACTTACTAAGACACTAAGGAATTTATGATTGTTATAGATTCTTAATGTATCTAAACTTATTTATGTTAGTATATTATGTGTGTTTATAAAATATTTTTAAATAAATTTTGAAGAAAAATCAATTAATAAAAGTTTTTTAGCCACCAAACAATTTTTGTTTCTTTCATTAGGTCCTCTGTAAGTAAGTTTACACACCCCTGGTGTGAGGTTTTTTTAATTCAGTTACAAAGTGTCTCATTCTCACTCATTCTAAAGGTAATATAAGGAAAACCAGTTCTTTTCTGCCCTGGGAACAACCAGGGAGTGAGCCAGATTTGGCAAATCAAACGTGAAAAATCAAGAAAGTACAGACAGAAGAATTGTTCCAAAAGTTGAAATGAACAAAGCTTATCTCTATGCTTCTTCCACTCTATCAAGTACTAACCCCTTTTATCTGATTGAAAATAATAATTCAATATAACTGTTTAAACGATTACAATTATTTATTTAGCAAAACTATTCTATGCAGATAATGAGAATCAAAATATATAATATAAAGTACATTGAAAAAAAAAAGTTATTTACGGTTACTTCCATTTGAACTGTGTACCTACATATATATTATAATTATAATCATATTAATTATTATTATTATTATCATCATCATCAGCACCATGTCTTACTAGCCGTTTGGGCTGTACGTACTTATGCTAATGTGTAATGATAGGGTGATTGTGAGATGAAATGGAGGACCTACAGTTTAACGTGAAATCTGAACCACGGTGGAGGTCTGGCATTCCCCACATTCACACGTTGTGATTAATACACATCTTGTTAGAGGTAAAGAAAGGGTTTGACAATCATATAAACCTGTGCCAGGATAGAGGATTGAACCCGGAACCCCAGCACAGAAGTCTGACACCTTACCCCTAAACCGCCAGGTCACCCACCTATATGAAACACTATAGTACCAAAAAGGTGAAAGTAGACTTATTACAACTAGACTGCATAGGCCTATCTATTGCCACTTGTGAACACAGCCAACAATACATACTAAACATGTCTGTATATTTGATATACAGTCTAGGAGTACTAAGTCTATAGTGCTAACACAAAATAAACAACTAACAAGAGGCTGACTAGAAGAAAATTTGTGTTTGTTTTTTAACAAAGGATATTTTTATTTGGTTTTGGTGAACAAACAAAGTAATGTGAATATTTAAAATAAGTTGAATCAATATGCATGACTTTAAATAATAATTACCAAAGAAGATGCTAGATATAGAAGTGCGGGACAAGAGGGCAAGAGGAAGACCAGGAAAAAGGTGGCTGAAGGGAGTGCAGAGAAGTGTGGAGGAGAGAGTAAACTTGGTCATTGTGGAGGAGAGGTGGTGGGAAGAAAGGACACGTTGGAGAGAAAGCTTAGGTTCAAAACGGTCCTGGCTAGCGATTGGAAAATGACTACGACTATGACAATGATGAATAATTGCTTAGTGTATAAAAATGTGTGGTGGAATTGAATTAACCATTATCTGATTTTATTAGGCCAGTGCAAGAATGACATTTTGACTTCAGGATATTTTCGGATGGGAAATAACAATTACCCATGGAAAAGAGGGGAGACACAGGAACAAATTAAAAAATAATTTTTCCCTTTAATACTACATTTATCTATTTTTAAGATTTATAATTTAAGTCTAAGTTTAGTCTTCTGTTTTAATCCAATCAAAAATAAAAATAGTGTGACGATAAAATTAGAAGATTATGGCAATATGATCAGAAAAGATCAAATTTGATAGTTTCAACTAACTTAAATGTAGTGGTAGATGTCAAAAATATTTTGATTAGGGTCAGGAAAAGTGACAAAAACTTTGATTCGGTTACAGTTATAGGTCTGAACAATGACATTAAATTAAGTAATCTTGTAAAAAAAAGGGTAAAGATAAAAATATGTAGATCCAAAAAACTTTATATTAGATTATTTTTAAAGTTAAGTTTTCCAAATAAAAGCTAAATAATTTTTCCAACTAATGTTTAGTAAGATATTTTGTATAGGTTTAAAAAAACATAGGTCAAATTTAACTTCAGTGAAACCTGACTAATTCGAAGTTATGTAATTCAAAATCCTCTTTAGTTCGAATTTTTCGCCCGGTCACATGAATTTTGTATTAAAAGAATGTTAAAAGATCATGGATAATTTGAATTATGTTTTGGTTAATATGAACTTTTCGTGAGTTGTAATGTACTGTGCAGTATTGTTTTCCTACTTCTAGTTGTGGTGCCATGTTGTTCTATTTTTAGAAGCAGGGGAGGCGACTGCTGTCAGTACCCTTCTTTATGCCCCTCCCCTTCCCTCGCTCACCCATAAGACTTTGTTTACATGTATAGTTCTGTACTCAGTTAGTCAAGGTCGAACCTCTAGAGCAATTACGTGCTCTATTCTTTTGGGCATAGCTATATTCTTGTGACATGCGAGTTTATTTTGTTTTGTTGTTTAGTTTAGTACATACTGTAGAGTAGTGTTTGTGTATGTCATGAAGTCACTGTCCAAGCTACAGTACTATAAATCATTAACTTTGGCCGAAAAAGTAGTGGGGATAAAGGAAGTGGAAAAGGGACTTAAAAAGAAATCAGAAATTGCAAAGCCCTTTGGAATTCCCCCTAACACACTTTCAACATTTTTGAAAAACAGACAAAAAAATTTGAGCAATGATAATGAGAGTGGACAAGATAGGAAAAGATTAAAAGGACTGGAAAATCCGTTATGTGGACAACTGTGTACTGAAGTGGTTCAAAAAGCGCGAGATAAGAAAGTCCCAGTGAATGGCCCTCTTCTTAGAGCAAAGGCTGAACATTTTGCATCTGAATTAGGAAAAGCAAACTTCAAAGCAAGTGCAGGGTGGCTGGATTAATTCAAACAACGAAACGGAATTTCCTTCAAAGCTGTATGTTGCGAAAGTGGTGCTTTTGATGTGCGTTCAGCTGATAAATGGAAGGAAGGCTCAAAATAAATGATCCAGGACTTAAAACCTAAAAACGTTTTTAACGTTGATGAAACTCTTGCATTTAAAGGTGAACAGTGCAGTGGGGGAAACTTAGTAGAGATCAAATAACACTGTTAGTTGGAGCAAATATGGATGTTTATGAAAAGCTGCCGTTGTTAATGATTGGAAAATCAGCTATCCCACGTTGCTTCAAAAATGTAAAATCGAAGCCAGTGGAATACGAGTCGAATAGAAATGCATGGATGACAAGTGATCTGTTTAAAAAATGGCTTTTAAAAATCAACAAACAGTTTGGCAAACAAAATCGGACCATCCTTTTATTCAATGGCAATTGCACTGCTCATAAGAGATTTCCCCTTTTGGAAAATGTAAAGATTCCCCCCCCTTTATTTATGAAAGAACAATAAACAATTAAAGAACAAAGAGCACATGCTCGCCACTCGGAGATATACACCGGAACTAACAAAGACGCTTTGGTGACGTCATCAGAGAAGTGGCTTCACAAATCTAAAAGTAGAATAGTTACTAAACCCGTGTTTGCTGTTACAGGCCTAGTTAAGAGAATGTTCATTTATTAAACACAACAATTCAACCTATGGACCAAGGAATAATTAAGAGCCTAAAACATTTCTACAGACGATTGTTGGTTGAAAGAATTTTTGCTGGAGATTGTTTACTCAGAAAATTTCACTTTACGTTCAAGCCTCAAGAATATGTAAGCAAGCGTGGGACTAAGTGAAAGTCGAGACCATTAAGAACTGTTTGAAAAAAATGGCTTTATTAAGAAAGAAAATGCTGGAGAAACTATAACTGAAGCTACACCAGCTATTGACAACTGGGAGGAAGTTACTCCTGATCCTGCTATATCCTATGTGGACTTCATCAGTGTGGGTGAAGTTACTGATGTGGACATCGTCACCGAAGTTCTCAACAATAACATCCAAGCCGAGGATGGAGCATCTGGTGATGAAGAGGACAATTCTTCAGTAGTCCAGGAAAGGCCTATCCCGAGTATGGCAGAAGCCATGGACCATATCCAAGAACTCAGGCGTTTTTTTGAAAGTCACAACATTGTAAGTGATTCAATTTACCAGTCACTAAATTAATTAGAATCATACACTATAACTGAGAGACTTAAATCAGGAAAACAGATTAAAATCTCTGACTTTTTAAAGAAATTGTGAACAGATTATGTCCAAATACGTTAAATAAAGTTTTTGAGCTTGGTTGCAAACTTAAACTTAATTTTGACTTATTTTCCATCCCGCAGTAAAAATATCATTCCTGTCAATCCCTAATTTAATTAATGTGAATAAAATCAGAACCATGGAAGAAAAAATTCATTGATGTGAAAAAGTTAACCACTTATTTTTAAAATATTTTAAAAGTTTATAACCAAGGATTTTTTTTAATGTGGGTCGGGTTGGCCCAACTTTGATTGAAAGGCTCACCATGTATGCCTGGTTCACCAACACAGGGCTGTGCTCACACATACTGTTGAGTATCTTGTTGGCTGCACTGCGTCGGGCTGAGCTTGCGGACTTCCTGGCCACAGTGAGGGGGTATACAAGAGCCTGGGGATGGTGCTTGCCGATGTCTATGAGCAGGTGATGGATCAACTGCCCCACTAACATGCGCGGGGTGTCAATACGGGCTATCAGCTGTGGGATCACCTGCAAACAAACAACACAGCTTTATTGTATTTTAGTTTCCATGGCTGTGGAGTCGGTACGTCAAGCCTTCGACTCCTCTATTTTTTTACTGTCCGACTGACTCCAACTCATACTCCGACTCATTCAGAAATCAATTGGTAAATAACAAATTGACTGCAGTAAAATGTTTCAGATTACATTATGGGAAGCTTCTTTGACATTGTGAATTTACATCATTTGAATACATTTGTCAAAACAAATTAATAATTTCAGTCCTAAATAATAAAAAAAAAAATTAAACACTGAAATAATATTATGAATTTTATTTTGAAGTCAGAGTTGGAGTATGTACATTTTTTACCAACTCTGACTTAACCCAAATTTGTTTTTGACTCCACAGCCCTCTAAGATTCCTGTTAATATAATTTTATTTTTAAAGGAAATTTTGATAGTTTAGTAAGGGACATGTTATAATATTTGGGAAATTATAATTCAGAATAAATTAAGTGAAACTTTGTATATAAATGAAAATAATAATTAAGTTGTGTACAATATATAAAACAGTGACTTAGTGAGATGTGTTATTGCAAAAAAAATTAATTAAATATTGGCACGGCAAAAAAAATAATTCAAGTTTTATGACCTTACGATAAATATGAAACTAAGGAAACATTTAATATATTAAATATACAACATCTAAAAAATATACAAATGCTTGAAACTTAGCTCATTTGTACATAATTTAAGAAAAGCTCAAAATGTGTCAGAAAGTAATGGTACATATTTGTTACACATAAAATTAATAATTTCCTTTTTTAAATGTTAAAGTCATATACATTTTTTATGCAATATAATGCACACAATATAAAATTACATTTAAGTGAAAATTGGATAATGCTGGACGTTTATAATGTTATAGAGAGTGGTAATAAAGTTTATGAAAATTAAAGAGAATTATATTCCTTATCAGATTTAAGATTCCTTATTCCTTGTATCTGGCAGCCAATTTTATATTTATTGTTTTTTGCTTTCTTCTTTTAGGAAGTTGTGTTGTGCATTTCACAATCTCTCCTGATGAGTTCCTGTAGAATGATGCCTAAGTCGACTGATTGGGCAGTAATGATTAATTTTCTTCAGGAGGAAGCCATCACACCTCTGTCCAGTGGTAGCAAATAAAGTGTGAACTGTGTTATTTTTCCAATGTAAAAGACATGTAGTGTTTGTTCCCTTTTATATGTTTTATATCCACCTTTCTTGTTGTCATGCAAATACTTCACTTAAATCTTTTGTTATAGCACATCTCAATAAGTCACTGTTTTATATATTTTATACAAATTACCTAATTATTTTCAATTATATTATACATTTTTACTTAATTTATTCTGAATTATAATTCCTTAAATAGTCTTACATCACGTTCCTTACTAAACTATCAAAATGTTCTTTAAGATATTAGTGCTGCCCTAGCAATTAAATTTAGAAAATATATCAACATTAGACACTTTATTTTGATTAAACTAACTTCAAATCTAATAGTTTGAGACATATCAAATTTAATAATTCTGTTCAACATGCTAAAATCAATAATGAACTATCCCACCTATACAAGCGTATTAACTACATCTTGAACTCCCTCAATCAATCTATCCTCTTATCTGGTAAAACATATCATTTCACGTTGAGGATAAAATCAGTACAATCCTACATAAACACATTTTGCTTTCAAAACTAATTTACTCACTTGACCTAACAACAGAAACCCAGCAAACGCCTAATTATCCATCAAACTTACACATTTATTCTAGAAATCTGAACTTTTTTTTTTCATTTATTTAAGGTATTTAACGTGCACTTTCTGAACCAACTGATTATACCAGCACAAAATTTATAAACAAACTTAAATATATAAGCGACACAACATCCAACACCTGGCCATTAATTCATCACGTGAAAGGGGAAACCCACATTTCATAAATTATATTTTTTTTGCTAAGCCAGGAATCAAACCCAGAAACCTTAGCACTGTATGCAGACATGTTATTGACTGAGTTAAGGTGTCGGACAATTCTGAACTTAACTAAGATCAAACTCATCCAAGATGAGAAAAACTATCCTTGTTAAAACTTATATTATATTTGGAAGAATAGTAGAGGTGGATAGAAAAATATAAAAGCAACAAACATAATATGGCTTTTAAAAGGTTATTAATTTAAATTATTCACTTACTCACTAATAAAGATCATTCATACATCAAAGACAGTGAAGAAGCCATCTAATACCCGGTATATAAGCTCTAAGCCAAAAGATCAAACCAGAACACTTATTGCTACACAAATACATAAAATTATTCAAAACAATCCTGTCAAAAACTCAAACATAAATAACACCAAATCTGCGTATAACCCGAACGGGTAGTAAGACGCGGTGCTAATAATAATAATAATAACACCAAATCCTCGATTAACTTAAGAGTAAATTAAAAAAAAGACAACATTCTGAATGTCAAGGCAAATAAAGGCAATACTATAGTTCTTATTAATCAAGCCAAATCTATTTAAAAAAACAATGGATTTCATAAACAGCAAACACAATCCTACCTCCAAATACCAAAAAACAAGAAAAATGTCACTTAACAAAAGAGGAGAGAGGGGCAAGGCTAAATACTTAGCAGAAAATTTTGGGCCTCAAAGTTAACAACTAATTATGCTAGCAGAAGAGAATAAAATACACATTGCTGAAGAAGGATAATGACATACCCCGAAAATTACATAATTATATGATTGGCAGCAGTGTAAAGTGTGAACTGTGTTCTTCTTTTCATTGTAAAGGCCATATTGTGTTTGTCCCTCCCTTTTATATGTTTCTTTCCACCTTTCCTGTACCTTCTTCCAAATATAATATAATTATATGATTGTGTTTTAATTGTGATTGAGGCCTACAGTTTTCTGATAGGTGTGTAGGCATTGCCCTTCTATCCTCCTTTCAATGTTTAATTTAATATAGCAATTTGGTGCCATTTTTCTTTTATTTCCTCCTAAATATATTAACTAATTCATTAAAATGAAACCTAAGGCACTCAATTTCAATTATTTAGCAAAAATTAATAAATCTAATATTCCCATAAGACCACTAGTCAATTATCAAAATGCTTCAGCCTAAAAAACTGCCAAATATCTGATTAAAATTTTACAACACAACTTCCAACTTACTTATTCTTACAGTGCCAAATGTTCATAAGAGTTCACTGATAAACTGAAAAACATTCTTAAATGCACAATTCAAATTTATAACTCTTGACATCTAACCTTTACATCAAAGTTCCTGTCAAATAAGCTATTTATTCACCAAAATAATTCTAGCTGATAGCAACAATTCCCTTGAATATAAATAACAAATAACTTCAGTACTCCAATCTGTTTCCTATCAAAATTACATCCAATTTAAAACATTTTATAAGGAAAACCACTTTTCACTTTATGAGGTAATTGTTTTAAATTTGGAAGAAGGTATAAGACAGGTACATATAAACATATTATGAAAAGAACACAATATGGCTTTTAGACTGAAACGAAGAACAGTTCACATTTTACATTGCTGCCATTGAACAAAGAGGTGATAAAGAGGTGCCTCATGTAGAAAATTGATCATTCCCGCCCAATACCCTCCCCCCTTTTTGTGATTTTTGGTTACCTCTTTTAGGAACCTGTGTTGCGAGTTAAACACTCCCTCCTGATAAGTTCCGATAGGATGAAACCTAGTTTGGGGATTGGGGAGTAGCAATCGATTTTCTTCAAGAGGCAGCCAGCCATTACCACTTTGTCTAATGGAAGCAATGTAAAGTGTGAACCGTGTTCTGCTTTTCACTGTAAAAACCATATATTGTGTTTGTTCCTTTTATATTTTTCCATCAGCCTTTCCTGTACCTTCTTCCAAATATAATACAATTATAATTCAATAATAAATTATATTCCCAAAATTACGGCCTAGAAAGAATAGTAAACTATGACCCATTCATCACAAGAGACACAATACAGCACAGAAATAGCCTTGTACAATATAGGCCACCTTGTACAAGAAAGAATTTGTGAGCTTATAAATCTGTCAAGCATGAGCCCAGCCTCTAATGAAAGCTGGGTTGGCTCAAAATTTTAAGTACTTGCAGATCCCTAGTGTGCAGTGATGGACGCAAATCTGGCAGAAACTGAAGTATATTACCTCTAAGAAATTTGGAGCCCACTGATATCAGTCAATACCAAACCCTTATTTTGTAGTTCCCTCCTTGGTAAACAACAGAGACAATGAATTATTGTTCTTGCCTGTAGCCACGTGTCTATCTCAATGGTGCGAATTCCCTCCACAATGGCATCGTACACCTCTGGCCATTGTCCATAGTCAAACCAGAGGGTTAGCAGTCGCAGTGTGTCCTGCAGAGAGCTACCATGGGACAGAGCAATGGAGCGGAAGAAGCCGTCAACTGCTGGGACTGTAAACTGCGAGATGTAGATTGAACTCGGCTACGAATAAGAAAAGATAAGACCTTTATTGAAATAAATAATGTGTAATGTTTTGTGTATGCTACATTAACCTGACTGAATAATAATGTGCAAGGATGATAGGATGATTCATGCTCCATCAGGACATATCCCCATTCTTAAATACTCTGAAAGTCAGCCAGACAATTTATCATACAAAATGCTACACAAGTCACATTTGTACTAGAGCATTATTTTTTTAAATACATACTAACCAATATAAAACCAAGTTCTTATAGATTTGTACCTTGTTGTCATTCAACCATTTTTTTTATGAAACTAAAAGTAGTTTGAACCACAAAGACTTACCACTCCTGGCCGAGGATTGGTAAGATCTGCGGCCGCTCTCTGTGCAGCGGTGCTCCCCATCTCGCCACCAGTAGCAAGTTGTTGCTGCTGCTGGTGCTTATAAAACAGCACTGTCTCAAAGTTCATATAGGCCCAGGCATGCCAGGCTTTGTACCAGGTGCCGTCATGGTCTGTCGCAGCAGCATAGTACTGTAGCACTGCCGGTATGGAGTTCTCATTGATACCTTGTAAGCTTTCCTGCCACTGGCCCAGCTTTAGGTAGCATCTAACAAAACAGTCTCTCCTCATGAAACACAGGGCTAAAGACTTGAGGTAGAAGGATTGGTTTAGCATTCGTAAACAGGTGAAAGCAATCACTAATAATTTGCTATTTTAATTTGACTTTTTTTTCCCCTTTTTTTTAAAGCATCGCTTGTTACGCTTGAGACTTTACTTATTAGAGCTGGGTCAAAGCTACGAGTTTGTATTTTATCTAAGAATATCAAATCTCAAATTGAATTCATAAGAGGTTTGCTTTACTATATTAATTCTTAAATTGGTATGGAGAAAAATAAAAGTAGTAATTGAATGTTAAAATTTTTGTTATAATACATTCGGTTAAGTGGTAAATTAACTGTTTGGGGTCTGGTTGTTAAGTTTGCTTTATAATTAAATTGGGCTAAGCCGCCAGAGGCATACTAGTGCCTCACCAGTCTTAACAACAGTGCATGGCTCTATCTAGGATGGTCACAAAGCTTCTGAAGCTCAGCGCTTCAATACTTTTGGCCACAGTAAAGGCTTACAAACTCTAATAGCTCAGTAAGTTTAGCATCTGAGAAGCATCAATTCATGTTTGCGTTTTACAGAGCCTAGAGTCCCTAGATCTTGACACCTTCTGATAGCAAATTCAAGATAACCTTGCCAAGAGCCTTCTCCTTAGTTCCTGTTGCTTCTCATCATCCTGTCCCATCAGCTGGATGGTTTGCGGCTGGAGGGATGTCTGGATGAACCTGTGGAGCTGGCTGGAACAACACAAAGATGGACATTTACAGATCAGGTGAATTCATTTCGACCATCTTCATTTTCTAAATATCAGGAATTTAAATATTTTACTTTGTATACAAATTAATATTAATTTTATATGAAGGCAATTGGGCTGAAATTGGTGCAGTAAAGTTCACAGGGGTGATTTGAATTTGAGGTTTATATCATGAGGTTGACTTATGATTCACACAGGGATCGATGTAAAAAATTCACACTTTGTTTAATGTGAAGGGTCTCATTCTTTCCTTATAATCTACAAAGCCACATCATAGTGTAACCAATAAAATTAAGATTGCTAAACTATATTGGATGATATTGGGAAGGGAAAATTTTAAATACATAATTTTGGTTAACTTAGAATGCTGTCTACAAAAGTGTTTTTAATTTGTGATTGTTGGCAAGTATCAGGGATGGATATGAGTGGTGAAACTTATTTTCCCCTTTTGTTTGTTTTTTTGTAAAAAGAGTCAAATAAAGTGTGTTTTGTGATTTTATTATTATTAAAATATGACCAGAGTTGTTTGTTAAAAATTTATTTGAAGGCCTAACATATTTTACATGTATGTTACTTGTACTTGTATATTTTACCTGTAGGCCTCTTCTCTCCGCCCAGCCATCCACATGTGCTTGGTGTAGGCGAAGGTCACCTGGGGATGGTGAGCTGGGAGTGCCTGGTCTGGAGTCTGGGTGGGGTCCATGCCCATTAACATCACCAAGGTCTTGTGAGATAGCATCTGGAAACATTCCCATAACCTCAGGGTAATGCAATTTCATCGTTTTTATTAAAGTTTTAAGGCTTCATTTAGTATATAGAAGGAGAATATGGTACCAAAAGATTGGAAGAAGGGAGAATAAGACTGATGTGCCACTGTACAAAAATATATCACAAGATACTGTAAAAGAAAATATGAAAGATAATGGAAGGAAGGTGGAGAGAATAACAGCATGGAGTTAAGGAACATAGGTCTAAAATAGACTTGATATTCGCTAGAGGACAGCTAATGGAAAGAAGGTATGAATTTGGAAGGGACTTGATAATGGCATTTATGGATGTGGAAAAGGCAAGTAATAGTGTGAATAGAAATAAAGTCTGGAAAACGATGGGAGAGGCTGGAGTGGAAAGAGGAGTTGTAGTTTGTAATAAGAGTAAAGAGTACATATGAGGATAATATGAGTTATGTTGAAAAAGGAAAAATGGTGCATATTAACTTAAAAAGTGAAAGAAGGATAGAAGGCCCTGGCCTAAACCCTTACCAGTAAATTGTAGGCCTCGGAGTTCACAACTAAAACAGAACAAAATCACAAAAGTCTGAAATTTTCAGAGTACATCAGTCCCCTTCTTTAGCAGAAGAGAGTAAAACATAGACTGGACCACGGCAGTATGGCTGGAGGTTGGGCATGGTTAATTAGATTCTCTTGTTGCCTGTTTATTGATTCAAAAACAGCTCGGATTCTGCAGTTGCCTGTTCAAACTTGTGTCTTCACTCTTGGTAGATGGAAATAATGTTGTATTTATATTATATTTAATTTATTAAATTGTCTGTGATTATTGTTTGTTTATTTAGAAATTAATGATTGGTAAGAGTAGGCCTACTCGGAATAAAATGGAGAGATGGTTATTTTAAAGCTAAGACCAGGGGAGGGGGGGTGCCTGGATTTGGTTATATATTGGTGTGCAAATTCACACCTACAAAGCTGGGAAACATTGCAATTATTGGGGGAGGGGGGGCCTTGTATTAATCTAGTACTATAGCTCGAGTCAAAATCTGAATTATGTGTTTGGGCATGAAGTGCTCCTGGTTTGTCAGGGTTGTTGTGGTTGGTATCAAAATTATGACCATTCATTTGTTGTTTTAGTGTTCCTGTGGTGAGGCCAATGTTTTCAGCAATGCAGTAGTTGTATTGTAATTGGTATTTAAGATTTTTTTGTGGAGCAGTTTTAGTTGCCTTTTATAGGGTATTCCATGTGTGTGAGTCTGTTGTTGAATGAGGTGGAAGGTTGGTGAATTTGAACCTCAGTTTGTTGCAAGGGTAGTAACCTTTGGCTTGATTTTGTTTGTTGTTTGTGGCTGGGTTGGTATATTTTGGGTGAATCAGAATGTTGCAGAGATTAGGGGGGTGTTAGAATGTGATTCTTGGAGCAATGTTGAAAAGATCTTGTATATGAGGTGATGAGGTTAGGATATTTTAGCCTGTATTCAAGATAAAGCTGAGTTTGTCTAGTCCTTCATAATACTGGGTGGTGAGTGGTATGTCATTGGAAGGTTTTTTTCTTCGAGGTTCTTGATTGTATAGGGCCAGTTTTGACCGACAGTTAACTATGTGTTTAGGGTATCCTCGGGCTGTGAAAGCTTTGAAGAGTTGTTGACAATCTTTTCCCCCAGAACATATATGTTTGGCTCTGGTAACTAGGCTATAAGGTGGAGAGCATTTTACATGAATAGAATGGTAGCTTTGGAAAAAGCAGTACTGTTGATGATTAGTGGCTTTGGTGTAGACTGTGGTGTTTATGTTTCCCTCATGAAGGTTCAGTTCCAGATCCAAGAATATGGCATGGGGGTGTGAAATGTTCCAGGTGAATCTGAGGGTGCAGGTTACCTAACCTGTTAAGGAAATGTAATAAATTAGTTTCAGAATCTGTCCAAATCATGATGATGATGATGATGATGTCAATAAATCTCATCCAACAGAGCGGTTGCAAGGGTTCGAATAGTAAAAAGTTGATCTCCAATTTACCCATACTTGTACTCATTGTCGTCCCTCAGATTTGAAGGTAGTGTCTGTCCAGGAAGTGTAAATTGTTCTTTTTCAAGTACGAGGAGAGCGGATTCTACAAGAAAGGCTGTGGATGGCTTAGAATTGGGCTGAAAGTTCTTGGGTGTGGAGCGAATTTACATCCATGCATCAGTGGGAATTTTGTTCCTAATATGTTATTATATTTGGAAGAAGATAAAGGAAAGGTGGTTAGAAACATATAAAAGGGACTTTCTTCCAAATATAATACAATTACCTCATAAAGCGAAAAGAGGTTTTCCTTATAGAGATAGATGTTCTTTAGGTTTTTAGGGGCCTATGTCTTGGAAGATGAGAGTCGACCAGCACTGAAATACGTTTGATGGGGGTCCCACAGAAAGTGACAATGGGTGGAGGTCTTTCATTTTTGGGAATTTTGGGCAGGAAACAGAGAGTGGGTGTTTGGAACCGTTAAATATTTGGCAGAGAGGTGCTGATGTGGTCCATGTATTTGTAAACAATTCTTGATGACACTGTTGTGTTCTCTTGTAGGGTCATGGTCTAGGTTCTTATAATTATTTTCATGAGAAAGCGGTCATTGTGTTTCTGTGATTGAGGTGGGTTCATTAAGGATCACGGGACGAATCCTTTGTCAGCAGGAAGGATCATCATTTCTTGGTTGGTTTTAGGTTGATAGGGCCTCTCTCTCATCAGTATTGAAGTTATTTTATGCGGGTAAGAATTTAGGAAATGATGGCTCTGTCACATTGGTCAAGACATAAGCAATATATTGTTCAAATGGGTGGTCTGAGGGTAATGAAGGGGGATCCCAGTTGGATGGTGGAGTGAACTTCAATGCTGGGTCTACCATCTTGTCCTGTATTTGAGCCTCAAGTTGCCGGCATAGGTAATGGCATCTTCCCCCAGAGCGAAGTGATCAAAGGTGGTTGACAGTGAAAATGTTAAAAGCCTCTGGCTTAGATATAAATCTCAACCTCCTTCAACCAGCAAACCAGATAAGATGATCTTGACATTTGTCCATGTGTCCACTAATGTTAGTGTGGCTTGATCTATTGTTCCTTCCCTTACCCCTTTCTATGTTAACAGTCCCTTGAGTCTACCCAAAGATGCTAACATTGCCAGACATGGAGTAGTAAGTGTTTTCTTGAGATGCCTAGGACTCACCAGTCTCCCAGACTTCCTGCAGAGGGATGCATACTTGAGCCAAGTATACATGTCTTCCTGGGGGGTCACCACAAGTGTCCTCACTTGGATAATACGTTGCCAGTCTTCTACCACATGTTGACAACCCTGTACACACAAATATACTACTGACAAAACAAAAATCTGCCTATTAAAAACTTAATGGAATATTATGCTCTTTTCAAATACACACTTTTTTATCATTACATCTAACTACCCATTTGAGCTATAGGCTAATACATGTTTTTGGGAGAGAGGGAGTTCTTAAACGTGTACTTTTTAATGTACTGATTATATCAGCATAAAACTTACAAACTCAGTTCAGTTGGTAGACGTGCAGCCGATTGAGCAAAGGTGTTGAATATGAGGGTGTAAAATTGATTTAGAACAACCAATGCTCAAAAGCTGATACATAACTCTAGAACACTGTAGTGTGCATATCCTGGTTATTAAAGTCTGAAAGTATCTAAAATCAAGTATATGAGGTGTCCTAATTGAGGATAATACACCAACATGTGCACATAAAAATGGTTGGAAAGCATTATAAAGGAGAAAACCGACCATTGAACAGCCGAGAGATCTTCAAACCCTACTTCCTTGGTTAAAACAAAGTATAATTAAGCACCTAATTCTGTCAGTAGTCACCTGCAAGCGGTCCCACCACATCTTACGGATGGTCGGCCTTCGCTCCGGCACTAGCTTGTATTGCACTACCTCCTCCAGTTCGGCCAACATTTGTACGGACACCATGGCCCCGTATGCTCGCTGGTAGCTCTCCCCAGCCATTGCTGTCAATTCTGTGTCCAAAAGATCCCTGGCAGAGTCAATCAGCTAAGAACAACAATCACCCCCAGATTATAAAAACATCAAACTTC
Organism: Timema shepardi; assembly: GCA_902151425.1. Taxonomy (NCBI): domain Eukaryota; kingdom Metazoa; phylum Arthropoda; class Insecta; order Phasmatodea; family Timematidae; genus Timema; species Timema shepardi. The sequence continues at coordinate 19,961 of CABFVX010001813.1, read as the reverse complement.
CTAACTTCAATGGTATCCAACAAAAAAAACCTGCATCAGTGGTTGCAGTGACACTCACAATATACTAGACTGCCGACGACAGGGAGATCGAGGCTCGAATCTCTAAAGAAATGCGCTAGCTTTTGCCAGGAACCTGATCAAAAAAACTTACCTGCTGAGCTGTGCTGTACTGCTCGCGGTGGACAGACAACACAGCCCGGTAGAATGCTCCATCCTGGGTGTCCCTTGGGATGCAGTTGACGTACTGCTCCATGGAATCCCATTGACCCAACCCCCAAGCCGCGGCGGCTGCCATTCGTGACATGCGCTGCCTTCCATCGTCCTTTAGCTGGTTCCAATGCTGGTTGGCCACAGAGTGAAGCTGACCCCTGGGACATTGACAACCAAAACTACATTCTCAAGAAAGTTCAGATCGAGTTTGTTATAGGTCAGTTCAGAGAAGGCATCTCACCACTCCCCAAGTGCCTCCAGGCACCTCATCTGCCCCAGTGACAGCTCGATGTCATCAAGGTTGGTCTCAAGTCGCTCCTGGTACAGCTTTAATGCTACTTCCCAGTTGTGGAGCTTCTCGTACCAGCGCTCCTGAACCTTCAAATCGGATGCCTGGTGACTCATCACATACTCCAGCAGGCCTGACAACATTATATACTTATTACATTTCAACAAACTCACTTTTAATTGAGAAAATACTAATTATCTTGAAAGATCTAAATAATGGTAAAGTAAACCGAGTCAGACATTCCTAGAATAGGCCTGTTCATGTGTTTTAGTGAAAATTTACAGGTGAGCGAAAATTTAAAATACCTGTAAAATAAATAAATGTGACAGTTAACCATTGTATGGGTATTTCTTATTGATTGTTTTAATATTATTAGACATTAATTGTCATTCACTACACCTTTTCTTTGTTGTAGCGTCTAACTTGAGTTACATGCAATTTGTTAATTCATAGAGTGTGTACCAACAATTGCATGAAGGGAGAGCGGTAAACCATTTAGAACCACCATCCTCCCGTACACCTGACCGAGATTCAAATTTTAATCTCCCAGTCATCAGCACTTAAGTTTATTATGAGAGTGACATTTTATATCACATGTGCACATATTCAAGTCAAACTAAAGCAACTATTTTATTGTATTAACTATAAAAACAATGACATTTTGTGAGATGACTTTTATTAACTTTTGCTTATTTCAATAACTATCAAAACATATTTTAAAGCTCATTATAGCATTCATAATATATATGCAAGATAATATGAAATTTAATATTTTCCAGAAATTGACTACTTGGCCATTTAAACCAGAGAAACAAACCAAAATACTTATCAGTTTGTTTTCTGTTCCAGCTCTTCAAACAACATTTTTAAGATTCTGGTTCTGGTTCTAGAAAAATAAAAGTTTTTGCTCTTTTCGGTTATTAATTAGGTTTCGGTTCTGGTTCTTAAAATTGTATAGTTACTAGTTTTAGTTTCATTAACTTATTTGTAAGATAAGGCAAACTAGCCTTAATTTTGCCAAAATGTTTCAAAATAAAGACAATAAATAAAACATAATATACTACAAAACAAGCTGTTTATATGTAAAACATAAATAATTCAGGAGCTTGATAATGACACAATTTATTTAAAATTCCAGGCTCCATTTTAGCAGGAGATAATTTTATTTTATCTTTGTTTGCTAGATCTCTAAAAAATGTGGCCTTTGTGGTTTAGTGATCAAATTTGTGGCTACAGATCAAGAGGTCCAAGGTTTGATCCCAAACACTTCCAGATTTTTCTGTGATTTTGTAGGTCTAGAACGAGGTCAAAATCAGCTTCATGAGAATAAATGAGGTGCTACTTGAATAAAATAAAGTCTCCAGTCTAGAAAACTGAGATTAACGGTGGAAGGGTTTGTCATGCTAAACATATGACACCCTATATCAGCAGAAGTTGGCACTATCTTCGCCAACAGATGGAGGCTGCTTGTTTGGTATGGCTCGATAGCGAGCTGATGCCATGGAAATTACTTTCTAATTTTTGAAAATAATTTCATTTTATTTTTGAATTTATATTAAAAAAAACTTTATTTCATGCGTATGTTCAATTGAAAAGCTGGTTTTATACAACCAAACTAGTTACTTACTATTTTGGAATGAAAAGTAAATAATTAAGACCTATACAATTTTAGTTTATTTGTCTAAACAATTTAAATCAGCTATAGTATGTCTGGCAAATCTTTTTATGTATAAAAACATTATTTTAGACTTTTATTAACAGGATACTAAAATAATGTTGCAGCAATATTCTCGATTTCAATTCGAACCTTTTAAATTTTCAATATTATTACTTTTTCACCTTTAATTTGTAGACATATCAAAATAATAAACGAGTTTGCAGGTTTACAATATATAAACGTTATGTAATTTATTTTAAGAACCATCTTAATAATATCATTGGTGTGTCACTCACTCTTTTACGTCATCTAAAAAAATTCCGCACTGATTAATATTTATTTTTCCCCATCTATCAAATAATTCAAATAATCAACTATTAATAAAACTATGAAAGCATTTATGAACTACACACAATGGACATAACTCTGGATAACTTCTTACTTGATTTGTGAAGAAATAGTTAAAAGATAAACAATTTTTGCCTCCCAAACTTTACCATTACAAGCAATCTGGCTGTTCAACAACCACTTAAAATTGTTCAACTTTTAAGAATAGCCCTTTAAAAAAATGTCTTTGTATTTAGTTTAGATTTCTTGTACAACTGAAATGGGTTGTCTCTCATTTTTCAGAACTTACCTTTTTTAGATTATGTTTTATGTCATTCAAAGCTAAATAACTACACCTTACTAAGCTCATAGCCTAAAGAGTAGATTGAAAAACCCTACATAACCTGAAAATAATCATTCCTAACAAATTTGAATTAGTGCTTACTCCTACGTGCTCATTGATACTTCTAAAAGTCTTTGGAAAATAAATGTATTAATTTCAGAAAGATGGGCATAAAATGCAACTATACTTTTATATACATTTAAAACATAAAAACCAATAAGAACCTTTATTAACCTAAACATAAGTATTATTAATTTGTGTTCCAATTCTTAAGCAATTTACGTTTTGGGTTTCTGTTCTGGTTCCTTAAAAATAAGTGTTGATTTCAGTTGTCAGTCCTGGTTACAGTTCAACTCCCTGATATAAATGCAAATTATGGTCAATTTTATAGATTTAAAATTTTAAATATCAATCAGCCATGTAAAAAACTATACATATATTTTCTCAATAGAGGATTATTTGCCTTGTTAGCTGAGATTGCAGAAAAAATGTACCTGCACTGTTACAATGTTCTTCTTGTAACCAATAAAAGTTTCCTTAGTCTAAGGAATCTATTTATTACAATTAATGGCCATCAGTAAAATAATAAGTAGGTATAAGAAGTGATTGAACCAGATATAATAATAAATTATCATGACAAAAGGAATTTATTTAAATATAAAGAAGAATTCTAGCCATGATTTATATATTCTTAACACACTGAACACAACATACAAGCTACGCTCGGGTCCTCTTTTAAATGTTAACAAACGCAATGACCCAAGATATGCTCAGGTATAGTGTTTTGTAAATGTCTCCGAAAACTGTCTTAGTTCATAAAAAATATGAGGTGGAAGCAGTAGATGGTTTTGTGTAAACTGCCATGTAGCATTGTGTGTGCAAAATTGTTTTGCCCTCTTCCACACTAAGGCAATTTATTGTTAGGCCTAAATGTAGTTTTTTACATTTAATTCGTAAATCATTTATAATCATTTTTTTATAGCTTTTGTAACTAAATGTGTACAAATGTTCTATTTTTCAATTTTTTCGTCTAATAAATTTGAAAAAAAAAAGTTTTATGTACAAAAACTACCAAACAAAATATTTAAAAAATCTTGCTTCTATAAAACAAAATAAAGTCCATACATGACTCCATAATAAACATACACATAAAAAGTGTTATATGTCAAAAAGTATTCTCACAGTAAAAATTCAAAATATCATAAATTCGGCCGGTATCTGACAGTTCACCATGTAATTTCATGCCAGTGTGTAATGTGTTAAAATTATGACACTTAAATTTGTAATACAATTTATTTACTGACTTGTTACATTGAAATCAAACTTTCTATTTAACAAAATCCAATCATTTTTTTAACCAAATATCATGATGACTAACTCTCAAACATTATTTAAATTGCTTTGTCTAAGTCTTAAGTTTTTCAATAAGTCAAGTCACTATCATTAGTGAGGAAGACATAATTCAGAAGAACTATATCGGCATTTAATTCGAGAAATATATTTAAAAACCAATTATTTGAGCAAACATTTAGGCTTGAGCCGCAATTCCCTAGCTCAATGTTGGATACCTTGAAGATGTTTAGAATGACAACAGTACCTGCTGCGGCCTCCTTCTGTTGAAGTTTGTTGTTGATAGAGATGAGCGACTCAAACACCTGAGAGTTAGGGCCCTTATGAAATTCATCTTCCTTGTAATGCAAGGCCTTAGCATAGGCTCTGCAATGCATTGCTCTCTCTCCCAATAGCTGCGGGTCCAAGGGGAGGGGGCCCTACAACACAGAAAAAAGTTAATAATACGAAGGGTGACCTGGTGGTCTAGGGGCAAGGTGTCAGACTTCTGTGCTGGCGGCCGGGGTTTAATTCTCAGTCTCGGCACAGATTTATCTGATTACCAAACCCTTCCTTCACCTCTGAAAAGACATCTTGTGAATGTGAGGAATGCTAGGTCTCCACCATGGTTCGGATTCCACGTTAAACTGTAGGTCCTTCATTTCATTTCAATATCACCCTACCATTACACATTAGCGTAAGTGCGTACAACCCGAACAGGTAGTAAGACGCGGTGCTAATAATAATAATAATAATAATACGGAGAAAGAATTTGAATACTTGACAATAATTATTATTTTTTTAATCTGAATTTGAATCTTAGTAAATATGGTAAACATTAGCTTCACTTTCTCACATTGAATGATTCATTTTAGGTACTTTTCAGTTTCTGAACTTTATATATAATTAATATTGTTAAATACCTTTAAAATATTTTGTTACCTCATTTTCATTTATTCACTTCTTTATTTATATTAGTTGTGTATTTATTCTGTGTTCTTGGGATGTTTCCCACCATTTTGGTTAACTCTTTGTTTTAAGACGAGTGTGAATCCAGTCGCCATAGTATCAAAGTTTTCTTCTTGTGGATCAGGCATTACATGCCATTTAATAAGCTTTTGGTACAAAACAGTGCTAATTTGAGGGATAATGCCGAAATAACTCCCTTTTTTTCCTTTTCTTTCCATTCTAGCCCACACCATGTAAGGTGACCTCATTGTTGTCAACAAATTACTAATAGGAAAAGATATGGTACACATATCACAATATAATTTTGCATACCGTCCCTTTCCTTGTTCTTCTAGGTTTATTATAAAATTTGTATACTGGGACGAACAGGTACTCAATTCTGATTTTGTTCATATTAATTCTTCAGTTGTTAAGAAAAGATAAAATTGAACTAAATATTAACAATTTTTGTAATAATATGAATTTATTTTCAGTTAATTGGTAAATGATCAGTCAAGTTTCCAGTGCTTTTTTTTCACTCATAAAAACTAAGAAAAAACTCACTTTATTACAAAATAATTTGAACATCAAAAGTTAAAAGTTTAAAAACAATATTGTATTATAATGTTGAGTGTATTTTGTGTTCAAATTTGTTATGCTTATGAATGGCGCCTAGCCCTGATAACAGCCGTGTGGTACCTTGTCACAGTGCTCCATGAACTCAGCAAGGTTAAGGATGGTCTGGGTAATCTCTGGGAGATCTGGAACAAGAAGGGCCTGTTCCAAACTTTGGATCAGTTCCTTTTGAAGGGCTTCGCTAAGTTCTGTCCAGCACGATACAAACGCTGCATTGAACAGGTCTCGTGGCAGCTGAGAGTATGTCTGGGCCAACGCCCAGCATGACCTAAGTGTAAAAACAGCAGTTTGGATCAGAATTAGCCAATAAAGAATACAGGAGTCACAAACTAATACTATGCTCCAAAATTAAAAATATTAGTCATTTGTTGGAACTTTGCGAGTGCCTTCTTCTTACCCAGATAATTTAAATCTTGGTGCTAGAGTTGGTGTATAAAGTACTATAATTCTATATCTAAGCTAGTTTGCATGTCACATGCTCTCTATTCAGAAAGTTAATTTAATATCTTAAAAGAAGTCAACACAAACCCAACACATTTATGAATTTTCTTTATACATTCTAGCTGTCCTGTATCCTTTATGTTCCATTGTGAAAGCAAGTTATATAATTACTACTAGCTTGCTAGACCTATAATAGTTTCACAGCTGTCCTGTATCCTTTATGTTCCATTGTGAAAGCAAGTTATATAATTACTACTAGCTTGCTAGGCCTATAATAAGTTCACAGCTCCATTAGATGTCACCTTTCAAGGTTCCTGCCAAGCCTTCATGGCTACCGTAGCAGTCACACGGCACACATAGCTACCACTAAACTTTACCTCTGCAGGCAATGCCCTATTTCACGCCATTGCCTATCTACTAGGGCTCTGAGAGTACTCGTATTCTAAGCTCGTCGCTTAAGCTCGAGATAGAGTTCAAAAGTTTTTTAGGCTCGTCATTTTTGAGCTTCCACTTGATGTACTCAATAATCAATTTTTTAAATGCAATAGTAGGCATAGTCTATTTAATTGAGATAATATCGGTATTCCCAATTATAAATCATTCAGTTGCTTAACAAATTGTTAAAAATTAATTTCAATTTTCACATTAATAACATAATAGAGCTTTAAAACCACTGTCGACCGGTAAATTTATTCAATATTGTCATCCAATTTGAATGATACTTGATTGAAGTTGTTTACTTGTGTTGCAATGACAAAGCAATTAAAATAAAAATAGCTAAGAAGATTACTAAATAATTGAATGATTCTTTTTACTATTTTACCTGGCCCCTTTCTAAAATAATAATGTGTATGTTGAATTAAATATCAAGAATATATTATTATACTAAATGTTTTCAAACTTAAGATATTTAAAATTTGTCTTAATTAATACGTTTAGCAACAAAACTAGCTCTAGTTTAGTAACTATTTAGTTATAGAATTATTTTGATTAACCTGTTTTGAATCAATCATGATCCTATTTTTGGCATACATATTTTACCAAACTTATTTATATTAAAAAAGCATTTACTATTTCATTTGTTTGCAAGAAATGTTATTTTAGTCATATTATTTTTAATTTTAAAGTCTCAGCATCAACTTTTATAAGGATTAAAAGTTGAATTGAAGTAAATTTCTCAATAAAATAATGTCTAACAAAAGCCCGTACAACGCGCATGTGCAACTGCGCATAATGGAATGGAAATGGAAAATAAGACGTGATCATGCACGATTACACTAATGAATAATAAATGTAATACAAAACACTTCAAATTTTTTTGTTTATGATTGTTGTGTTTTCTTATAGGGTAAATTAAGTTACTGAAGCCTATTTTGGGGAGATATCAACTTATTAAAATGTCGATTTTGTTAACTTTTTATCGAGACAGTGTAGAAACACCCTACAATAATGTAAAGTGATATTGAAGGAAACCAACCTGAAAGGATAGTTAGGTTAGGCCAAGATATAAACAAACAACTTCTCTATTATCTTTCTTCAATTATACAATTCCCACAGTTGCACATTGTTTTGAATTTTCGGAAATATTTATTTTTCATATGAAAAGACATTAATGAAAAATATTCCCGAAAATTAAAACTGATGTGCAACTGTGGAAGTTTCAAAGCAATGTAAAAGTTTAAGAAGACATGAAGAGAGAAGTGAGTTTGTTCCTCTCTAGTCCCAACTAACCTTTCAGGTTGGCTTCCTTCTCTATCACTTTACATTATTGTATGTATTTCTACATTGTCTTGTTAAGCGTTTCCAAGCCATCATGCAATTATCAATTTTATTAACTTTTTTCTATAAGTATTGTTGGAGTAATTTTAATGTCCTTAAAGACATGAGTGTGAAATCATTTTAATCATTTTTTTATTAGATTTTTATTTGAGTGTTGTTTATATTTTTAAATAGTGTTTTATAAGTGTTATTTCCAATTTAAAAACCAATATTTCCATTGTTTAGCTTTTTTTCAAATGTATTTATTTTTTATAAAAATAAATGGCATTCATATTTTAAGAACATGTGTTTTAATATACTTTAACATTAGTTATTAATATACTCAAACTCAGGAGCTTTCAGAAAGACTCAAATGAAAAACTCAATCTCGCACACCGCTCCTATCTACCCCATTTTGGACAAAGGGTTGGCAGGGAGAAGTGTGGAAATTATAGGGGAATTACCCTGATAAGCCACTGTGCAAAGGTGGATGAAAAGATACTAAAGTAAAGCATTAGGAGAACAGTGGAAGAAGGATTTAGGAAAGAACAGTGTGGCTTCAAACTAGGAGGGTCCACAGTAGATTTCATATTTGCGGTAAGGTAAATGCAAGTGAGAGAATTGAGTATGGGAAGGATCTACTGACGGCTTTCCTGTATGTTAAAAAAGACTTTGACAGTATAAACAGATGTAGAGTACGAGAAGCAGTGAAGAAGAAAGGAGTGTGAGCTGTGTTAAAGTGGGAGGGGAGAGGACAGAGTGGTTTGAGTTGAGAAATGGCCTGAAGCAAGGAAGTGAACTCTCACCAATAACTGTTCATTGTAGTGATTAATGAAATAATGAAGAAAGTGATAGAAATAATTTGGGAGTAAAGTATGAAAACAATGGTGTTTGCAGATGACATGATGGACCAATCAGGAGAAAGAAGTTCATGAGCAGATGGATACATGGGATGAAGTTGTGGAGCCGTATGGAATGAGGATTAATGTAAGGAAGAATGAGATGCTATGACAAGGAAGAGAGACAGGTGCATGAATGGTGTGACAGTAGGAGGGGAGAAGATGAAGATAGTGCAAGGCATTAAATATCTGGGAGGTGTGACAGAGGAACGTGGAAGAAACAAAAGAGAAATCCTTGCGAGAGGGAGGTAAATATAAGCTTTTTCGTAAGTGTGAGAAGTATAATTTGGAGAGCAGGGATGTGCCGAGGAAGTGTGAAAGAGAGATCTACAAGACATACTATATACAAATATTGACATATGCAGCGGAAACATAGATAAAGAAGGAGCAGGGTGGAAACAGAATTCAAGCCTGTGAAATAAAATTTTTGAGAAGTACTAGAGGAATGACAAGGACGGATAGGTTGAGAAAGGAAAGGATAGGAGGAATAGTTAAGGAGAAGCCAGTGAAGGACAGGATAAAGAAACATAACTAATGTGGTATGGTCATGTAAGGAGAATGGAGGAAGAGAAGATACCAAAGAAGATGCTGGATATTGAAGTGGGGAGCAGGAGGCCAGAAGGAAGGCCAAGGGAAAGGTGGCTGAAGGGAGTGAAAATAAGTGTGGAGGAGAGAGGAGAAGACTAGGTAATTGTGGAGGAGGAGAGGTGGTGGGGAGAAAGGGTACTTTGGAGAGGCTTATGTTCCAAACAAACCCGGCAAGTGGCTGCAGGCTGTTCATGATGATTCTAGCCTTGCTCTTTTACATTTTGTCTATATATTATGTAATTTTTAGATTACTCATCTAACAGTAATCTAATTTGGTTTTCTTTGCGTTGCTTGTTTTACACTCCCTCCTGGGGAGTTAATATAAAATAAAGCCAAGGTTGGACCGGGAATTAAAGATGGAGTTTCTTAGAAATTGGCGACTCCCTCATCCAGCGGTAGTAACCACTTGCAACGACAAACCTGGCTCTGGTTCCTCTAGTTGTGAGTGGAGGTGTTTTCCTAGTTACTGCTAACTGCACTTGCAAGATTTTGGTTGTCTTGTCACTAATAGTATGGATATCAGCATCCATACTTTAGTCATAAGCTTAGAATCCCCTTTTCCTCAATTATGAGCCTGGTTCAGTCCTTGCCATATAATACTAATTATTCTTTAAATCACTCTGCCTCCATACAAATTCAGGTACACTTCCTCTAAATTCTGCCTTTCACATCCTAGCACAATTAGTTCAGACACATATAACCTGAATGGGTTTAGTAAGATGTTGTGATGATAAAGAGAAAGCTATTCTGGGTTCTCGATGTGATGCTTATGTTATGAACAACTATGAGCCGCGTAGTTGGACCGTTGTCTAGTAAAATACTGGCTAGTAGAAAAGACTGGTCACGCCAGTCAACAGTTCCTAGGAAACTCCACCTTAACAGCTTATTTTCTTAAAAGAAACAACCATTACATCATATTTGTCCAGTGGCAGCATTGAACTATATGAACTGTGTGTCCCTCTCTATCTGGTGGCAGTAGTGTAAAGTGTGAACTGTTTTCCTCTAATCATTATAGAATCAGTGGCAGGAGTGTTGGATAAGGGGTGTAAATACCGCAATGCGGGTGACGGGGACTCCTTCAAAAGCTCAATGCTGAGTCTACGCAGCCACTCCAACCAATCATCTTTAGAGACCCTTCTGGTAGCTGTCCATGCCCTCTGGAGGTTCCCAGCAGACACGTGGAGCTGGAAGGAAACAAACATATTTCAATAAAAGTGCTGGAGGAGTTTTATAATCGGACAATATAGGTTAAATTGCTGATTGTAAGCACTGAGAGTATTTCCCCTTCTGATCATGTTTCCCCATGCTAGATAGTTAAAGTCACCCTCTTGATAGTGGTGGTGTCCGAGGACGTCAAGGCCAGGTCTCTGTTCTTGTGTCGAGACAATCTGTGTCTCATCAGCAAGTAGTCCTCCTCCTCTGCTATGGTGGTCTCCTGAAAACATTCGTAGGATTAACTTAAAAACTGTGGGAACATATGCAGGAATAAACAAGGTAGTGTAGAAACATTTGCAGGTAACACATCTACAAGGTAAAAATCATACATTGAGGAAACAACTGCAAGATTAACTTAGGTACTGGGTAAACAAGGCTGGAATTATATTCATGCATAACACATAGCTAATAGTGAATAGTGTGCAAGAAGTTGAATCACATTATTCTCAATGTTAGCCTTCAAAATTGATACATAGTCAATAGGAGACAATACATAAAGTTAATTTAATTCAAACATTTATGAATTATTCACAGAGTTGAACATAAACAACCCTTTAACTTGAAACATTTTAGCCAATGAGAATGAGAGGAGAGGCTTCAGCCAATTATAGACCAGTATACACACCATACGAAACATATATTCTGTTTATGTTTGAAATACCTTGCTTGTAGTAGACAGACTTGTTTTGTTACTAACAAATTTTCTTTGTTTTAGCATCAATGACTAAGATAGAAGATATGATTCAAAATAAGGGGAAAATATTACGTTTTTGTTTGTTTTTAGCACTACATCTTATTACCTATTCAGATTATATACATATATACTAATTACAATACTGAATTAAGAATGAGGAAGGTTGAATTTAGAGGGCGTGTACCCGAATTTGTGTATAGAGAAAGTGGAAAACCATTTGAAAAGCCACCCTCAGTACATCTGGTGAGGATTCCCATCTCGATCTCCCTGTAATTGGCAGTCAAGTTGATATTACATTTTTGATTATGTTACTGAGAAGTAAGTCTAGCATAATATTTATGATAATAATAAAATCAAAACCAAATGAAAATAAAGTTTGATCTAATAGTATAGGTCTCACTTAAATTAGGTTAATTTTTTTGTTTCAACATATACCATTTAATAATTGTTATTTTAAGAGTGAACCAATAAGTGAAGTATTTTCAAATATTTTAGCTAGGAAAGCAAAGGCTAGGCCAATTTATATTAATAAAAGGAAATTGATTTAAGTAAGATTATTACTATGGTTTATTACAAGCCGTTGTATAGTTATTAAATGTCAAATTGACCTGGCCGTTGACTTGAAACAGTGCTAGACAATGATGAGTTAAAGGTAAAATACTATTAGCTTGAATAAAGTAGTGAATTAAAAATAGTAATTTAAGAATAATTATTTTAAATTCTTCCTCAAAAGTTCAACCTTGGAAGTTCCAAACTATAATCCAAATTGTCTTATCTTTTTGAACTAGGGATAGACAGAAATGACTTTTTTATTTCGTGATGGGAACAGGAAGGGAAATTAGTCAAAATATCGGGATTCAGAACGGGAACAGGAGATTTTAAAATTACTCTTTAGAATAGTTTTAGATTTAAAATATATTGATTTCTAAACTAATATGGTAAGACTTGTTAAAGCTATAATATTATTAAAACTTGCTTCGGTGGCTGCATGTTCTGAGGCACCATTCTCGCAATAGACTAGACTACTGATGATGGAGATATTTAGTTTGAATTTGGCCAGGTGGTTTTTCCTGAATGGTTTCCCACTCTATCCACGCAGATACAGATACACCTCTAAATTCAATCTTCCTCATTTCTAACACACTAGAGTAATTAGTACATAGGTATATAACCAGAGCAAGTAATAAGACCTGAAGCTAAAAAAACATTGCTTAAGGTAGTAAAAACAATAAAAATTAACATAATAAAATGAATAGAAGTGTACGCGAATAAGATTTTTTTTATCAAATCAAATATCAACATTTTGAATTAATATCAAATAATAAAATTAATAAAATAGTTAATTCTATTACATTTTTTATGCAAATTATTATTATTAGTTAATTTCTTTTGAAATTGGTGTTTTATATTTAATTATCTGGATAGGGAAAAAAATAATACAAAACATAATATTTGGCACCTCTTCAATTTGCTTTAAGTATGAAACTGCAAAATATTATCTAGATTTAAAAGTTACTTTTCTTAAATGTTCACACTAGATTTGACACCCTTTATACACTATAATAGCACCATGGCTTCTTTGGTGCTGAATGACAGCTAACGGCTTTGAAAAGTTACCAGACCAAATTATATATCCCTACACTGAACCATATGATCTCCAAAAACATGTGTTTAGCAGCTGTCACTTCCGACAGTCAAGATTTAGGTATATATCTAAATGTTGACTGTCATAAGTCAGCTGTGAACTGTCAGTCAGCACCAAAGAAGACAAAGGCCTACTGTACTTCCTGTCTGTATCATTAACAATAGACACGCTGAACCCTCATAAATGTTTGACCTTGGCAAACTACTTCCTTTCTCCCTTTCCCTGCAACCCCAAAAGATATAAGAATATATCTGTCCTCTAAATCTTTCAAGCTTTTTCACTTACTGAACCAAACAAATCACTGTTGATAGACAGAGCATAATAAGTCACAAGCCTCCCAACTTGTCTCTATAACATATGATAAAAACACCCCCTCCCATCCCAGCCAATAAGTTTGCTAAATAACAAAGAAGAAGACTGTCTAAAAAAGAGATTAACAGTGATGAGTCAGCAATAACTGCTAGAACATGAGCTCCACCCTTTGTTTTGTTTATTGGAGCATTATGTTTTGTTTCCCCGCCCATTTACCCATTTCGGGGAAAGGGTCAATCCCACCACCCAAGGGGAATAGATAAATTCCCGACATTTTCCTGTGGGTTTGGGATCCCTTCCATCCCTATTTTGAACTAAATTATGTAAATGTTTTATTACTTTGACGAAAACAGTATAATTTTCTCATCTCACCATATTTTACCCCCACTATAATTATTGTCTCATCTTTAACTTTATCTCATTAGTCACAGTGAGTATTTTGTTTATCATTGTGATTGTCTTGTTTATTACTGTGATTGTCTCAAATATTACCGTGAGTGTCTGGTTTATCATTGTTATTGTCCAATCTCTCACTATGAGTGTCTCATCTATCAGTATAATTGTGTCTCATAATGTTTCTCATCACTCACCGTGAGTATCTTGCAGCTAAGAACCTCATATCTCTGGCAATTGATCTTGTGTTTGGTGACCACTCTGTGTACCAGCGGTATAAATATCTGGTACTTCCTGCCCAGTTGCACCACCAGTGCACACAGGGTCTCCATGCCAGTGGCCCTGAGCTCAGGGCAGGAGTCCAAAGTTCGTACTAGCGGGTGGATGATTCGCGATGCCAAATCTGTGAAGTCAAGCGTGTCTGCTAGGTGGTCCACTGTTTCAAGAGCTACACGGCAGACCGGCACAGGACAATCAGCTGCATCAAACAGTCGTACAATAGGCGGAAGTACTAGATGTAGGTAGTCGTCTAGATTATTACCAAACTTCTGCAGTGCCAGCAGCAGCTGAAACATAAATATTAGAGTTAATTTGCCACAGTCAAAAGAGTAAAAACAATGGTCTTAAAACACTGACCTACAACATCCTGACAAGTAATGGTGGCTCATATTCAAATTTTGGTCATGAATATCAAGCAGTGACTTATTACAAAATGGATATAAGAAGGGAAGATGTAACCTTCATGCAGTAAATTCTTCCCACATTTTTTCTCTTCGTTAGGTGGGCTTTCATCGTTAAATTAACATTTATCAGTTTATATTTTCCTTTTTCTTTATTTTTATCAATTTCCATTTTATAAAATTATTTAGCCATTGGGCCAACTCATTTTTGAACAATTCAATTACTTCAGAATTTTTCCCTTTGAATATCAATTTTAATAAATAAAACACTTCAGAATAGAAATAATTGACCATAAATTAAGTATTTTAGCTGTCAATATATTTATTGGAGAAGCTTCGATGTAAAAGCTGGGATTTTTTTTTCGAAGCAAAGTCAAAGCCAAGTGGAAATTTCAAAGCTTCGCACATCCCTATGAATCACGATAGCAGTAGTTCATAATTCACTATTATAGTTTAAGTCCCAAATATTAGTAGCCTGAGTGTTTTAAGTGAGTATGAAAAAATTCAAACATAAACTAAAAGCAGTACAAAATAAGTTATTAGACTTTGTTTATCAACTATTGTTAGAAATTTTTGCACATAAACCAGAGCCAACCCCACAAATATATAAACATTATATTGAAAATCCTGGCAGATTTAGATGTGCATTAGTGTTTCTGGTTTTGAGTTGAGAGACTGGAGGTTGATACCCAACTAAATACATTGAGGTTGTTTGTTTTGCTTCAACATCTTCTTTATCTAGAAGTATACCACTTGAAGCTAATTTATGTTTCTTTCTTTAAGTGAGTCAAAGCCTCTTGGAACTGATTACCTTGACGGTGACAGTTCTATCCTTGCTAGTGTCATGCATGAGGACCTTCAATATCTGTGGCATGAGTTGTGGTAGGTATATCTTAAACTCCGCCCCTAGAGCCACGGCAATATGCTCTACCAAAAGTATCAGTGTACTTTGCAGGGGACTGTTGATAGTCCAAAACTCCTGGAAAAACATAACCAACAAATACACTAATGATGCCACACAGAACATCAATTAAGGGCATTAGAAATTATAATGGACACTTTTGATAGCACAACTATATATGTTGATTCCCAAAAGATGTGTGTGAAGATCATGTGTAGCAAGACACAAAGAATCACTGCTCAAATTTAAATATTTTAATTTGAAGTCAAGAGTGTGATATATCTCATATTCTAAAGGTAAAGAGCTTTAAATCAAACCTCGTGGCATATGAATACATTAAAATATAAGTGTTGAACCCATAAACTGTTTGCCATGTATGTAACAAGTAAATTCTAGTTCTTTCATTAATAAGTGAGCATTTAAATTACAAATTAAAACTGGTACCTAATTAACTTTGTTACCAAAAGGGTTTCTTAAAAAATCAAATGTTATATATTTATTCAGAGTTCATGTACAAACCTTTATCAGTGTGAATATATCATCCAGATAGTTTCGGATGTGCTGCTTTACAATGGCTATCAGTACCGCCAACTGTTGGAAGAGGAACTCCCTGAAGTTAACGTCCGCCGAACGGACCACATTCAGAAAGCTGGGCATCACTTGGGAGATATATGGGACACACTTGATACCCAGAGACTTGAATATAAATGTCACAGCCTAAAACAGTAGAGAACAACCAAATATGTCATTTAAAATATTTTTAGTGTCAAGAAAACCATGTATTGGTTTCAAAATATAAGCTTAGCTGAAGGAAAAAAAAATTGTTGTGTGAAAAAAGATTTTGCCTATCCACATTATAAATTAATAAACCTCTTGAATTCTTAAAGAGATTTGAGAAAAAATATATATCACTTACAAATTTAGAATTTGAATTTTTAAAGTTCCATAGACCGTATATTGGTGGTTCGGCACAACATAATTATAGGATACACTTAGCAGCTAAACCTTAAAATCTTGATTTGCCACTTGATTAAATGTATTAATGTTAAGAAAATGTTAACATTTAGTTACTACTTATAGTTTCTAGAGAAGCTTGCAGTCATGTTTTTTTAAGATTTGGATTTGAGAGTCAGGACAAAACAATGATTGTGACTCGAGATTTGGATTTTTAAAATAGTGGATTTGACTCATCTCTATATATTAACAAAAATTAATGAGCCATTTTATGTTAATAATTGATTAAAGTAAGGATGCTGGTTACCCAATTTAACAAGTTAGTCTTATGGCCCCCCTTTACAGTAAAAATATAAACCCATGGCTCCTGAAGCTAACCTGCCATATATACATTAAAAGAGATGGGTCAAATACGAATGTTGATTTTAACCATGAATCCTGAATCTCAATTCCAAATCCTGGTAAAAATGAGAAGCGTAACAGGTTAACTTTTCTAAAGTGATATTTTTTTCTATTCAATCCTGATTTTGTTCAACTTAGTACTTTAGTCTTTTTTATTACCGTGACTAACTACCCGTTTGTTTTATACACTTATGTATTAATTAGCTAATAGGTTATGGATGAGAAATGTTGAATTTAGAAGAAGTGACCAGCATTTTAATGGAAAGATAGAGAGTGGGAAACCCTTTAGTGTAAAAAAAACCTAAATTCACCAGACCAGTGTGCCCTGTTTCAAGAACCAACTTTGCAACTTTTCACTTTGCGATTTTCACTTTGCAAGAGGTTTTGTGTTTCAAGAACACATGCAAATGCAAAGTGCAAAGACTAAAATTGAAAAGTGAAATGTGCAAAGAACTTTGCCGTTTTTTTGTGTTTCTGTTTCAAGAAGATCATTCAAATGCAAAGTTGTGTTGTTAGCTTTTCTACTTTTCATTTGAAAGGGAAAAGAAGAAATAGTATTTGCAGTTAGTTGAAAAGCTACATTCATCGCACAAACTTGAGTGCTAGTGTTGCAGCTGCAGTTGAGATATTATCTCAACAATACAGTCTAGCCTTAATTGTATTTGCAGTAAGTTCAATCTGAAACATTAATTCAAAAAATTGAGTTTTGAAGTGTTTAGAAAATGTTGAGAAGAAGAAGAAGATGACAAGAGCTAATAGTTGACAGAGGTGAGGTTAGAAATCGATATATCAAGAAAAGAATAAATTTTGATGAATATTTTTCAGACTTTCAGTTTAAAGAAAGTTTTAGGTTAATGCCTGAAACCGTGGAATATATTTTACAATTTGTTGGCCCCCATTTGACCAACATAACTGGCAGGAGCAAAGCTCTTGATGCCAGGCATAGAGTTCTATTAGCCCTTTCATTGGATGGGAAATGGATCCCAAATGCATGGAGTTGGTGCAATGCATGGAATAAGCAAAGCTACAGTTTCCAGAGTAGTGAGAAAATTTGTTGATGCAATCATTTCTACTATGTTCCAAAGTCATGTTAGGTGGCCAGATGATACATGTAACATTGCACCAAATTTTTTAAGGAAAGGTGGGTTCCCATGTGTTTCTGGGTGTGTTGATGGTACACTCATTAACATTGATGCTCCTACAATACACGAGGAAGTTTATGTTGACCGCAAAGGGAACCATTCTTTAAATGTAAAGGTCATATGTGGCCCAAACTATGAATTTTACAGCGTTAATTCTAATTGGCCAGGAAGCACCCATGACTCAAGGGTATTGAGAAATTCTGCTGTGTGTAGAATATTTAATGATGGGTGGAGGCCTTTTCCAGGAGCAGTTATTCTGGGAGACAGCGCCTATGGACTTAAAGAATGGCTGATTCCACCAATCAACAGAAATCCTGACAACAATGTTGAAATAAGATTTAACAGAGCCCACAAAAGAACTAGAAGACTTGTTGAGAATTCAATAGGCATTTTGAAAGAGCGATTTCCGGTTCTGAACCACATGCGTCTCCATCCGGTTAGTGCAGCCAAGGTGGTCCTAGCTTGTATAACCTTGCACAATGCTGCTAAACATTTTGTATCAGTTGAACCAGTCTCTTGTGATGGGGTCAACATGGATGATGAAGATGATAATGATGATGTTTCATTAGAAGAAATCTGTGAAGATCCTCCAGCTGGAGGTGCAATCAACAGACTTAATGGACTTATGCGGTTTTTTGAGTAGAACTTACAAGACAATATAATTGATGAACATTTTCGTTCTTGAATAATTTTATTTCATGTTGATTTGATAACGAAATATCAAATTGAACTCTTACAAACAGCACTAGAAATGGTAAAGAAAATGTAAAGACTCGTACAACTTCTCATAGCAACTAAGTATGTTATTACTTTGCACCAAATCATTAGGCCTACTCACAATACATACAAAAATTATACACCATATATATCACTCGTCAATGTCACTTTCCTTATTATTACTATCATCAACTTCAATGACACATGCTGGAGGCAAAATAGTCATAGTGAATTTGGATGGCGGTAAATTTAATTCTGTTTCCAATTTTAGGCACTTTAGCTTCATGTAATATATCTCGACATCTAATAATTCTTCCCTCTTATCTGGGTGCAGTTCCAATGTCTTCATCTTCTTTCTTGCGGAGTATTTAGTAGAAGTGGATGGGTTTGGCTTAAGGTGGAGTTGATCACCTTTTGGTGGTATTTGTGGAGGAGTGCATATATTGTGGAGTTGCAAAGTAGAAGATGGCCCTGCAGAAACCTTGTCAATCTCAATTAATGTTTCTGGCAGCATTAATCCTCCCATAGATGGAGATTCTTTTCCGACAATGTCATAAATCATTTCATCAGATTCATCTGGCTGCACTCCTTTTCCACCTCCTGAGCCTGTTTGAGCTTTGTTATCTCTCTTCCTCTGAAAGAAAAAATTGTTTAAAGTATCAAATATGAAATATAAACAAAACGAATACGCTGCTACACATTAACTGATATTCTTTGCCATAATCTCAGAGATAAAAATCAGTGCTCACCCTTTTACACTGTTATCTGGATTTTCTCCAAATGACATTTTTTTATCTCATGGTTTTCGTGATAAGTTTCTTGTTGGTGCAACAATAAATAGGCCTATAATTCACTTTAACTTCTTTGACACTGAGTATATATCTTGTAGGCCTACTAAAAGTAAAGATGGATAGTTATAAAATAGATCTAAAGGTGCAAATGCTACCTTGAGTTACATTTTCAGGCCTAAACTATAAGGTATTTACAAACAGAATCACTGTGACTACATTTTCATGTATCATTTAACAATACACTAATGTCTATATGTTTTTGGTAATGTTTGAAATAAGTTAGCTTTATGTGTTTGTCTAGTTGCTTTGTTGTTGAAAGTTTGACTGTTTGTTAAACTAAAATAGTGTAGAGGTGAACACTTTCATTTAAAAACATTTTTTCCCTGCAAATAAGGTTATTTTTGTTGGTATAGAATAGTTTAAAATAATAAACGGGTTGCTAATTGCGTATCTAATTTTTTTTTTATCAATTGTGAATACTCTACACCTTCTAAATATTACCATAATCAATTACATGGGTAACTTTATGTTAATTTATACAATAAATTAAATATTTTATGGTTTTTAATATTAGTATTTCATGTTTCGTGCTATCTTATAGTGTATATTATTAATGATATTTTATCTTGTGCGGTGGTTTAGGAAAATAATTTTAGAACATTTTATGTGGACTTACCAAAGCACGACATT
>CABFVX010001812.1:127197-141259 GCA_902151425.1 Timema shepardi | reverse complement strand
AAAAGGATACTCTACCTATATTGCTTTAAAGAAAAATTACCTTCATCCATGACTTTTTACATAATTTATATTAATCCAAATCAATATCGTTACAGTAGTAAGACGTGGATCTAATAATAATAATTATGATAAATGCGTGTAATTGAAAGTTACCTTTTTGTCTTTCTTACTTTTAATAAAAGGAAGCAACTGTTTACTCATTTATGTGCTGTAAAATAGCACATATTTGGTGAGAAAATTCCTCAATTTTCGAGGATCAAAGTTTGTCGAGAAAAGTTTAAAATTTGATACACCAGCCTTACTTGCTAAGATTCACCCAAATAATGCCAAGTTTTCTGGTGTCATCCCCCCCCCCTTGGAATGTTTCTACAACGTTTTTAAAAATATTATTCGGGCAACATTGTGTGTTGGATGATTAAAAGGTCCGCGAACATCATGTGATCATGTATCGGGTCGCACTTTCGATTTTCCTGCCCCTGACCATACGACCACCGATGTAGGTTATTTATTATTGAGAATTTAAACACTTGCGACTAGTTTACATATATTTTTTGTATGCAATCTAGTTAATAAGATCTCTTGATTTTTTTTAATAAAGGATTTTTTTATGTTGATGTATAGCCTATATGATATTTGAGCCTAAGCTCAAAATTGGAAACTATGTTTGTTTTTTTAACCTCATACAACGTTTTAAAACATTTCAGTGCTTTTATATATGGCACTAGATAAATGTGATATGACCACACGTGTGTCTATGGATAGACTGCTTCGAGAGGAGTAGAGCCGTTGACGTCAGACGTAAGCGGCCGCCATATATACAAAAAATATGTAATCCTACCTTAACACTTTCTTAGGCATCAAGCTCATAATACACTGCAATGTCGGGTATGTGAGGTCTGAGTTTTAATCCCAGATAGGTGTACTAGTAGTGGTTTTACATGATCTTACCTCAATCGTTTCTTACTTTTTCTAAATTCAAATACAGGTACATTTTCTACAAATATTAAATTTATCAACCTCAACCAGTAGTGTAAATATAAAAAGGCTAGTGTGATACGAAGCACTGTAAAATATAACTCTCATGTTTATTAAAAATAAACTAATTTATTTTACTTATTTTTAATGAATTATTCTTTAATGTTGCCAATTAGGGCCCTGGGTAAATTTCGTATACGGGGGCCCTAGATATCCACATACTTCCAGAGTTTTTGTCTAATGTTCTTACAGTAGTTTGCACCTATATATAAATTTTCAGACGTTACGTAATAAGTAATGCTAGAAGCCGTGTTTTTATTATTTAATGGTTTGATTTTTTTCACAACCCTTCATTTAGTTTTCTTCCCCGCCGAGCTGGGTTTGTATATAGGTATAAAAACAATTGTTCTTAGTTTGAATCAAATCGATGAATGCATTCAAAGGTTGTCGTGAGATATATCCACCACAGACGGAGACAAATGCAAATCAGTGGAGTTAAAACGGAGAACTCACTTCACTCGTGGATTAATCAAACCACATGTTTATGTTTTTATTTGTTTTTACACTCTGACAATATTTGCTAATCTCCTATACAGGGAGCCTACTACACGAGCGAGAAACAAAAAAGTTTCCCATCCCAACTTGTTTCCGTCCCTCTGTCACCTAAGTAAGCGCGGGCTCCCCTAAATAACAGGGTCGCGCCGGTTGCAGACTTCTAAGGGCAGCCCTGTAGCCAACAGATGTGGCCGAGTAGTCTCAGTCGATATATTTGCAAATCATTTGATCATGGTTTATGGTAAAGCTAGGATTATAATCCAGGTTAGGTGAATTTGGGATGGTTTTTCACAAATGTTATACCCTGTTTGGTCTAGGGGTAAGGTGTCAGACCTCTGTGCTGGTGGCCGGGGTTCAATCCTCGGTCCCGGCACAGATTTATCTGATTAATTACCAAACCCTTCCTTCACCTCTGACAAGACATATTGTGAATGTGGGGAATGCCAGGCCTCCACCGTGGTTCGGATTCCACGTTAAACTGTAGGTCCTCCATTTAATCTCACAATCACCCTATCATTACACATTAGCGTAAGTGCGTATAACCCGAACGGGTAGTAAGACGCGGTGCTAATAATAATAATAATAATAATATACCCTGTTGTTGTAATTATGTTGCATTTATTCTAAGTTATCGTCCTCGTTTGTAACACTTAGATTATGCCATTGATAGCCATAGCTTCAAGCCTACACAATTTCACTAGGCCACGTGGAGATTGACATTCTAACTTATAAGTCTATATTTTTCTTTAAGGTGGGGATGTAGGGGACGCTACAAAAGGTCAGTTTTTATGTCAAAATATTTTTTGGACAAAATAAATTAAATAATGCTCCAGTTGAAACATAAAGTATAATTTTCTTAACTTGTTGACTTCAACAGTTGTTGAATATATGTACAGGATGTCCTGGAATTTAATGACAACTTCTCCACTTCATCTAAAAGGTTTCTCATCTAATGTGCTATGCTCATGATAGATATTCAACAACTGTTGATATCACCTTGTGAAGAATGTTAGTACTCCAGTACAAAAATAGAGTTTAATTGATTTATTTGCACCAAAAACGTGTTTTTGTTATAAAAAATCGCAAACACACATGACTTTTCTCGCGTTCCCCACATCTTTACCTAAATAACGTTTCCTACCTGTTACATTACGGCAGGTCTAGATAGGATGTCCTTTGATAATGAATTGACGTTTTATTCAGTGAGTTTTAAAGATAATACTTTGAAACAAAAACTACAAATTCATAAATAATATAAAAACAGTCCTACAGTGTTAAGAAATTATTTTTCATATTTTGGAGTAATTTTTTTAAACATATTTCTTTTTTATTATTTTAATAATATACAACTTAAACTATTTGGATTGGTCACTAAACAACTTTTTAAGTTTCAAGGTGTCATAAAACGTCAACATTTATCAAAATCTTGAGTTCGATTTTTTGAGGCTCACAATACTCATCTCTTCGCGGGATTGAGAGAAAGTAAAAAGTAGCATCTCTCTTCACCAAAGAGTATATAATACGCTCTATTATTCCTAGTCAATATCACAAGTGTTTGTATTTTTGTGCCTTATATATGTCATGTCCAATGGTATCTTTTGTCAAAGAGGTGTAAAAGAAGTGAGGAAGGTTGCGGGGGGAAGGAGGGAGGGAAAGATATAGTAATGGGCCCTGCCTTAGGCGTGTTCAAAAACTTCAAAGAAAAAAGAAATCCACTTCATCCTTCTTTCTGAAATGAGATTAGCAACAATGAGACGAACTAGTTCTCTTGGAGGAATGGCTTATGCAAATTGAGGTTGTTAAGAATAAAGACGTTTCTTCTTTGTGTTGTAAATTAAAAGTAGAGAATAAATAAAGGATGAAACATCCTTTAGCTTGTCTCCAAAACCTCTCAAAGTTCATAGCCTCCTTAAAAGAAGAAGAGTGTAAATGGAAAGTTTTGTTAACAACAATAAACACAAAAAATCCTTTAACAAGTTGTTTAACTGTTTTAGTTAAAGCTTTATTATTGTTTTGTTAAAGTTGTATTCTTAAAAAAAAAGACAACTTAATCTTTTATGTTTCATAGAAATGTAAATTCGCGTTATATTCTTCAATTTGGTTATTTAAATAAAAACATATGAATGGATTCGTTCACTCAAGTTATTATAAATAGGTTATCTTATTAAATATACAGAGATCATTTTTAATCAATAACACCCTTAAAGACTAGTTTTTTATAAGTCTTCAGCCATGATAATATTTATCGCTGTGTAATGGGTATAAAGAGTTTTGGAAATTAGTTATTTGCCTTTAAAAGGAACGTAAGTGCATCGATATACACTTATCAAAATATTAGTCATCATTAACAAAGAGGGCATAAAATAAATGCTCTAAACTAATTAAATCAAAGTTGTGTTTAGTTTAGGCAAAGTATAATAATAATAGTAATAATATGTTTTGGCTAGATTTGGTATTGCCCTATTTAAACTATACCACAATCTTCTTACGAATGAACAGATCTAACAACTAGTTAAATTACTAGATCAAGTATTTATACGCCAATATGAAGTGGTAGCATTTAACACAATCATCATTACTTATAAAATCATACTAGTAATTATGGTAAAGTGTTATCAATTCTAAACGCAAAAATAGGTTTGTATTTTCAAAACGTCCATTCGTGAGAAAATAAAAGGATGGCTTAGTCTCTATTATAAATGGCTTTATCATAGCCCTGTAAGGTTTGTGAAAATACCTTTTCCGGCAAAATTGTTAAGGCCTTTCGATCTCACTCATAGAAATTCTCGTGTGCTTTTATAATCAGTTGGTTCAGAAAACGCACGCTAAACACCACAATTAAATAAAACGAGTAGTTTGACCCGTTCTTTACCCACGCAATAAAAATTCAAATGATTTTAAAATAAGACGTCTAACACCAAACCATTTATTGCCATTGATCCGGCCCGACTACTATCCATCTGTTTTATACACAATTTAATAATAATAGTGGAATGAAGCCAGGGAAAATATATATTTATAGTAAGTGTATCCGCATTTGCGCGAAGGAAGGGTGGGTAAACACTTAGGGAAGAACAGCCCTCGGTCCACGTGGCTGAGATTTGAACCCAGAACTTCCGGCTACGAGAAAACCAAACATGATCCTGAAACTTAGCTCGCGCACCCAACAATTCAGATCCATTGAATAATTGTTCAATAAAATATCTCTTTAAAATATTTAATAGTGTTGTGATCTAAGAGGATATTTTCCTACGAACTTAATAATTCTAGTTCCTACGTTGTAAGAAATAAGCTATTAATATTTCTAATGAAAAGTTATAAATGAGAAAACATGTGTTTATTATTATTATTATTAATAAACTATTAGGAGTGAAGATGTTATATTGTTAGATAATTTAAATACCTGTTTCATACTTGACATAGATCGAATTTAAATTCTAACATATACCGAGGAATAGCTATTTCATTTATTTGTTTGGAGTTTTGTTTCAAGTTTTTACCCCAAAACTTTATTTTCTTCAATTTAGAGGGTGCTGGTTTTTGTTCCCCATGGGCATTGTTTTATTATTATTATTATTATTATTATTATTATTATTATTATTATTATTATTATTATTATTACCACCCGTTCGAGCTATACACACTTACGCTAATGTGTAATGGTAGGGTGATTGTGAAATGAAATGGAGGACCTACAGTTTAACGTAGGATCCGAACCACTGTGGAGGCCTGGCATTAAAGTAGTAGTATTAGTAAAACATGGTAGATTTGTTTGAAACTATCACAAATATATCAACACAAAAAAAACCTATTCACACATGAAAAAAATATATAAAATATACTACTTAAAATATATTGCATTTTTAGAGCAAAAAACTAACAAAAACAGAACTATTCCCACTGAGGAATGTCTATTTGAAAACCAGTTTGGGACGTCAGTTTCAACAAACCTCATTGTAACAGTGAGGGGAGCTAGCGGGTCGTGGAGCGGCGGAGGAAATGGCTTCAAGAGACACACACAGCAACCGGCCGGTAGACTCAAATTTAAAAACGACGACATTCTATTTTAAAAAATACAACACTTGATGTGCTGGTTCAGAAAACTATTCAGGTGAAAAGTTATTAAAATATGAAGGGGGTGAAATAATAATTGTTTACATATTTTAAGTTTATTTTTAATTATTAAATCTAGTAATTTTTAATTAACAAATCTATTATTTTTTAAATACGACCCTTGTTAAGATTAATAATTAAAAAACTTTTTTTCTAAATCATAAAGTATCCAGGGAATAGCCAAAGGAACAATCTTTTTGAAAACGGAGATATCAAACCTCTGAAAAAAGTATTTTGGGCGTAATCATGGAAGAGAAATCATTAAAATTATTTAAAACAAATTGAAATGTATTAATTTATATCTGTTTAATGGTTGGTTTAACAAAAATCAAATTAATTTTGTTAAAACAAACAACCTTTATTTTAATCGGAGAAAAATACAAAGCTATTAAATAATAATAACCCTTCCTTCACCTCTGACAAGACGTTTATTTATCACAACTTGTAAATGTGGGGAATACCAGGCCTCCACCGTGGTTCGGATCCCACGTTAAACTGTAGGTCCTCCATTTCATATCACAATCACCCTACCATAATCACCCTACCATTACACATTAGCGTAAGTGCGTATAACCCGAACGTGTAGTAAGACGCGGTGCTAATAATAATAATAATGATAACACAAGCGTGCGAAGAAGCAACTGTCGAACAATGTCGGTCATCCACTCGTTCTGTCATCGATAAGTGCAATGTATGTCTCCGGGCTGGAGGCCATCAATTTGAACAACAAAAAATATTAATATAATACCTACCTATTTTGTTTTTATTTAGATTTTTTCTGTTTGCGTGAAGAAAAATCGAAAACTAGCAAATTTCCAAAATACATTTTTAGTTATTTTTTTGATCCACTACCACTTTTCAAAGGTTAGTCGTCTAACCCGGGAACATCCTGTATAATACGATCCGTTGATTACACTACAATATATCTTTATAACTTTGATCAATGTATTTGCTTATTTACAGCCATTCAATTAATCGAAGCTCTTAAGCAAGTAATTAAATAGTAATACAGACTATGCTTCAATGCTTACAATCTTATTACACTAGTTTTACTGCTAATGTGTGGTGTATTATTAACTGACAGAGCTACAATCTGCTAATGTATTGTTGAAAGGTCTTTACATGACTGTTGAAATAGTTTCTGACATATTTGCACACGTTATAATGTTCCCAAACCCCCTTATTTTCGTTATTGTTATTAAATACACATAACCATTTTGTAAGAACATAATTTCTGATGGTTCCTGCTTCAGTGGCCACATATTCTAATACATCACTATCACAATAGGCTTGACTGCCAATGACAGGGAGATAGGGGATCGAATCCCAGTTGGGTGTACTGAGGATGATTTTTCCAAAATGGTTTTTCCACTCTGGTTTTACGCAGCTGCAGGTAAATTTCCTCTAAATATAACCTTCCTAGTTTCTAAAATCATTAACATAGTTAGTATATAAGCGGAGATGCCGAATGGGTAGTAAGACGTGGTGAAAAAAACAAAAACTAGTTCAATCGTCAATTTGGGTCCAGTGTGAGAAAGTTGGAAACCTTAACCTCTTTATTAAACTCATGCTTACTTACTCTGTGGCACTAGGAACTCAAAAGTTCATCACCGCACTCACAAAAGTATGCCAACTGTCCCTACCTTGAGCTAGTTCTATCCAGTCTATCTCATTACACCTTATCCCTCTCGGTTCCATTCTAATGTTATCCTATCAGCTGCGTCTAGGTATTTCCATTGGGTTTGACAGTCAATACCTTGAACACGGTTCTAGATACTCCCATTCGCGCTGCATGACCTGCCCACCGTAACCTGCGAGATTTTATTACCCTAACAATGTCTGGTGATGAGGACAGGGTATGCAGCTCATCATTATGTAGCTTCACCAGCTCCACACTATCTTTATCCATTTTGGACTAAAACTCATTATTATTGTTGTTATTATTATTATTATTACCTATTATTTGGCTTAGTGATTAGAGTTCTTGGCTATAGATCCAGAGGTCTTGGGTCAGATCCCCAGCGCTTCCATAATTTATCAGTGAATCACTGGGTTTGGAATGGGGCCAAACTTGGCCTCGCGAGGACAAATGAGGCACGACTTGGATAAAGAATTAGCAGCTCCTGTTTAGAAAAGTGAGATTAACGGCTGGAGGGCTGGGTATGCTGACCACATGACACTCCATAGCCGTAAATGTTGGCAATATCATTGCTAATGTAATTGGCCGGCCGGTCGGTATAGCTTGCTTGTTGGTTCACACCATGGAGTTTTTATTATTATTACCATTACCTTGACTGACGCTCTCGGATTGTTAAGTGTTCAATGTTAAATTATCTATTAACAGGATTTATTATGATTATGGCAGAATTTGAAACTTTTTAGGGCATCAAACTCTCTTCTAACATGGAATTTATTGTGACGCCCTCTTTGATTATTGTATTTTCACTAGCATTAGTTCTTGTAAATTTGCTCTTGATCTAGTAGGTAGGTAATTGGCCGCTGTATTCATAACGAAAATTCTTGATTTGTTGAAACCGAGTTTAGCCACAAAAGAGCCAAACTATGAGAGTTATATAGGGAACTCGCATTTCATTAATTTAATCAGTACATGTTCTACCTGTAGTATTTAAATTTACATCAAGATCTTTACTATTTTATTTTGGTTCTTTAATCGATATTCACATTGTTTGATTTTCACTATCTCTCTTTATTAATGTAGTAATTATTATCATCATCATCACTATTTGTCTTATCTTGTAGTCATTATTTATTTGTATGTCTCATTACTTTTTTTGTAAGGAACTTTAATACTTTTCAGTGCTGGTCGCTTATAGGTTTTGTGGCTGTTGTTTAAATAATAATAATAATTTTTATTTTATAACAATATAGGTGGCGTCCTTGTGTAGTGCAGAAATTAAGTTTAGAATTTATAATGCTATAGAGTAAGTTTATTTGTATCTTAACAAACTTTGTAAACTTAAAGTAGGTCATTATATGCAGAAAATAAAATTAACTACTAACATAAATTTCTTGGGGCAACTATTTTTACTCCCAAGAATCTAAAAAACTAAAGTAAGGTAAGCTTAGGAAAAATTAATTAATCTTCTGCAAAAGTAGATGGGTAAAAAACTAAATGAACTAACATATAATATTTGTTATTGTGAATGTGCTGAATTCTTTATTTTGTTAAATAACCAGTGAATGTATAGAATCACCGATAGTGATGGTTTATTTAACAAATAATAGGATTTATTTGACTTTACCAGTGATTTTATAAATCTCCCAATGAAGTTTTGTGAAATTATGAAACATGAACAGAACTATCTACATTTATTGTTGATTTTATTTCATATAAGCGTATTAGGATAAAAATATAGAACATAAATCCAAACTAACCTAGTCCAACCTAATCTAAACTAAAATAAACTAGTCTGAGCTTGACTAAACTAACCTAAATTTCCTAAAATAGCCTAACCAAATCTAATCCTGACGTCAACTATTAACATTCACTGGTGGTTTATGGTGATTTTGTAAAATGTTCAGCGAATATGTTAAATAGTGAATACATTTTTTACATTCCCCAAGTGGCTTTGTAGAATCACCGGTGATTATAAAAACTCATCACATTCAGCAAATTAACAGTAATACAGCTATAAATTATAGATAACATAGGAGTTTGGATATGCGAAAGCTATGAAACCTCCTACATTTAGATATCTCCATCTTTATTCTGGAGCAGTGGTTCACAAACTTTTTATAGGTTGTACTCCTTGGCCACACCTAAAAGTTTAATGTACTCCCAAGATAAAAACAATTCCAAATGATAAATTTAAAAAATATATGACCACAAAGTCATCTATTTAATTTATTTAGAAAAAATATCTGTAATCAAAATATTTCAAATATGACAAAGCTACTTAGAGAGAATCCTACTGATAAGGTGCGTATTCACTTGAGCATTTTACTTCTAGCACCGGAAAAAAGTCGAACATTCCGAAAGAGCTCGAACAAATGATACGTCCGAACACTCCGAGCATTCGGACAGTTTGCTGGTGCTCGACTTGTTCACGCCAATTTTTCCACGAACAGGACAACCGGAGCTCAGTCTCAAAATTAGTTTGATAGTGGCAACAGGTTCTTTCTTTGTGCTGTGCGCATTGACTAAAAATAATAATAAGAGGGACAGTAAAATGTGGATAAGGCTTAGGCGGCCAGATACAGAACTTTTAAGGGGATAGGACGAAGGATATTTCTGAAATTTCAACTTAATATCATCTCTGAGATTTTGGTTAACCTTGATGGCCATAAAATTACGAAGAGGGACATAAAGCTTAGTAAAGAAATACAAGGGAAAGATTGTTTGGCACTAGCGTAACGTTATTTTAGAAATTGGGGACTCATTTGCAAGCTTGCAGTACCTGTTCTAGATTTCATAACGACGTATTGGTGTTATAGTTATGGAACTTGTGTTGCATTGAACGAAGCACTCAAACATTGAATAACATGCATCGTGTTTTTTTAAATTTTACTGTAATAAAAGCCCATTTTGAGGCTTCCACAGTACCGGGTTTTCTTCATAGATACGAGTATCTATTAATCTCAAACACTATTCTGCGGCCCACTTCATCACAGCAAGCACCCCGAACGGTCCGAAAAGGTGCAAAAACACGTATCCACTGAGCACAGGCAAACAAATGACTTCCTTTGAGCATTGCAAAAAAACGACAGTTGTTCGATAGCGTTCGTCTCGTTCGGTTTCGTTCGGTGTGTGTTTTTGGACAGGTATTCACTTGAGCATTTTACTCTGAATGAACCAAACGCGCACGAACGAATGCCTAAGTGAATATGTACCTTTATAGCCTTAACATTATCTCTTATTGAGAATCGTCATGATCAGGTTATAAATCATAATTTTACTGTAAAAAGTCTGTAGAAAAGTTTTATACATTCTCGTCACAAATTCGTTCAAAAATAAAGAAAAAAAGTAAACCTTAACACAATATCGTCAAATCAAATTTTTTAATTGTAGTTCTGGAGCTGATATATTAGGAATCCTAAAATATTAAAGTGGCATGGCTTGGCACAACTTTTTTTCTATGTCTGGTTTTCCAGTTAAATTTTCAAGCGGAGGGTCGGCTCCAAATTTAGCCTATCGCGGTACTTATTTTTTTAGGTACACCAAGGAAGAAAAACCACTCTCACAGAGACATGTTGTTGAGAAAGGCGTCATAAACTTGATGGCATCGTCAGCGATATGAGGAAACTCGTTCAGCCTGTGCAACCTCAATTCTGTCAAATAAGTTTTCTTGCGACTGGATTTGAAGGTTTCATCACTGGACAATTCAACAATTTACATCGTTTAAAAAATATTTGGTAGACTGGAGTCTTCCACTGTAAGAAAAGGGTCTCACATCCAGAACTTGCTCCCTAAATTCTCAATATTCGCCAAAGTCTTCAATCAAAACCGGACAATGCTCTCTTATGTTGTTGACCACAGAATCATGAAGCTTAAGTTCATTTTCTTATAAGAAATTTTCTAAAGATGGAAAGATTTACAGCTGTCCCTTCACAACTTATTTTGTTGAAAATTGAAGTTTCTTTTTTAAAGTTTTTATCTTTTCATAAACCATGAAGGGCTTTGTGTGTTTACCCTGCAGACCCTTATACAGCTCACTCAGTTGCTGAAATATGTCGGCCATGAAAGCTAACCTGCACAGCCACTGCTCATTTGTAAATCTGTCACTAGCTCACACTTACTGTCAGAGAGGAAAACTCAAACTTCTTGTCTCATTTAATACAAACGAGCAAGACAATTTCGTTTGGAAAGCCACCTTAACAAGCATTAAATGTTTGAGTAACATTGTCATGAATAGGGCGATGTATAATACATGAACACAAATAGATTGGAGCTAATTAATCTATAAAGATCACCGCAATATATATTTACAGCTGCGTTGCGAGTTTGAATAGTATTGTTGAGAGAGAAAGAGTATGTACCAAGTTGTGACTGTTCAGGAAAGATGCTCAAATTGCTCAAAATATAAGAAAGATAGCTGCAAACCTAGAAGGTGTCAGGTAGGGGGGAGGGGTGAAAATTATCAGATTTTGTACAAATGCGTTGCGGTTCACAGGTATTCGTTGAAATATTATATATTTAGCATAACGTCTTACTACCCGTTTGGGCTATACGCTTTAAGTACTAATTACGCTAATGGATTGGGAATTGGCAAGGTCGAATTATAGGAAGTGAACCCGCATTTGCGTGGAGGGAGAGTGGAAAACCATTTAGGAAAAACCACCCCTAGTTAATCCGACCGAGATTCGAACCTCGATCTCCCCGTCTTCAGAAGTCGAGCTCAACACGACAAGCACGTTAGCCAACTACGCCACCGAGGCGGGTTCGTTGAAATAAAGTTTAAAAATAATAGTGGGTCCCGGGTTGATCAACATATACAGGTGTTATTTTCAATTATGTTTAAATCATACATGGATAATCACTGGGAATATTCCCGATAATAAAATTCAATTCAATTAATGTACTCGACACTGTATGAATGAGGAGGGGAGGGGGGCCTCGTTATGAGACGAGCTAGATTGGCTAGAAAAACTAAAGGTCCCGTGTTTAGTCCCAGCGTCTGTGTTGTTAATTTTCTTTTATTCTTTAAATTTAAAAATGACACCGGGACATGGGGATTGAATGTGGAAGCCGTGTCCAGGTGTCATTTTTAAATTTAAAGAATATGATATTTAGATGCGGCTATAACTGTAACTAACAAATATAATATCCTCCTCGGTCGACGAGAACGTATCAATCGCTGTCAGGCCACACGGCTTAAAATACAATGGGATGTTTACTTTCCTGGAACTACTTCATTCTATCTAAGCTTATATTACCTTTAGACCTTTACCTACAACCACCATCTGTCGTATAGGTTAGAAAGAGGGGAAATAAACCTATTGAACTTTTTATCTCAAGGTAAAGAGGCCAGTTTTGTTGTGAACCTATTAAGAAACTACTGTATTTGTTAGAGGAAAGTTAAATCTCGAAATATTTTTCATCAAGCCTAATTTCACAGCTCGGCAAATATGTCTAAAATGTCGTTGAAAATGAGCTAATGTTACATTTCCACACATTTTTTATACTAATAAAACTCAAAATATAGGTTTGATAAGAAAAAAAGATCCCTGTTGTAATCTTTATAATTTATTTTGGGTTGGACCATCTTTTGAAATAACGCATCATAGAATTTATTATTGCATCAGGGCTGAACGACTGCGTAGTTATTCCTCGCTTAATGAGATTCCCCCATTAGACTCCAAAGCAAACACAAAGTTGTACAATTTAAACATGGATAATGAACAGTACCTAGAATACGTTTATCCTGAAAGGTGTGTATAGCGAGGTGAACTATGACCCTGTCTTATAAGCTAATAAGTTTCCAGAACGGTACACACAATATGTTCTATCCACTCCCCTACCAATCACTATGTCGGAATAGCTCCTGGTGACTCTCAGATTCCATGAAATCTAAGCCAGACATGTGGACGCGAGAAGAGGGGCAGGGAGGGTTATTTGACATCGGAAACCGTTGTCACAGTGGGTTCTGGTTTCAATTCCAGTGCTGTGTGTTGGCCCTTCTCCAAAAATTGCAAGAGCGTTTGTCGGTCTGTTGGTCGGTCGGTCGCTCGGCGTTAATATTCGCTGGAACGTAACCTGGCTGTCAGAACGCCGCACCGTAAGGCCAAACACAACCAATATTGAACCAAAGTTGTTCGTCAGGGGTTAGTTACCTCTCGTAGAGAGACGATCTTTTAATTTGGGGCGAGTTTTGGGGGATAGTTGCATAATATCATGAAACATGAAACCGGAACTGTCTTCAAGAAAGGTGATGGTGTAAATGGAGTTTCGTCCATTCTAATGAAGGTTCGCACCTAACGACCCCACTCCACCCACAACATCCTCTACGGGATATGAACCAAATAATTACACTCCATGGCGTCAGCTATAATTTGAGCCATACTGACAGAGCGGCTGCCATCTGTTGGTGAAGATAGTGCCAACTCCTGTGGAGAAAGGTTGTTGTGTGGTCATAACAACAAACCCTTATTCCACTTATCGGCGTTTACCAGACCAAAGCTGCTATTTCTCTATTCAAGTAGCTCCTCATTAACTGTCCTTACGAGGCTAAGTTGAACCCGTTCCACAATCACTGCTTCACATACAATATGTAAGCACCGGGGATCAAACCCATGACCTTTTGATACATAAATAGAAAATTCATCCAATAGGACCACGAAGGTGGTTGAAATAATAGTATATTGACTAAATATTCTAATGGGGTAAAATGTTTACTTATTAAATGGGGTATAAAATTGGAACAAACGCTAAACCGACATCACCCACAACCTTCTCAAATGG